>PNEQ01122637.1:0-20801 GCA_003012365.1 Medauroidea extradentata | reverse complement strand
CCACTTTATTCCGAATGGCCTATACTAGTGAAATCACTGCACGCCATTTGAGTGACTTGCACGTGTATGAGATATTGCATTGCATACGCGCCAGGCGGCGCCCTAGAAGTCGTGTTTGAGGTGCGAAAACGGGGGCGATAAGAGCTAGACTGATTTGTGCGTCAGCAACCGCATCGCCTTTATTCGCAGGGCGCGAAAACGGTGTACTGTTTTGTTCCTTGGCCTTTTCTAAGGGTCTTCCTTGAAGCGGTGACCCTGCTATTTTATTTACGGAAAGTACTTTCTGTACTTCAGTGCAATGCACGCTTCTCTATTTTTGTTTTGCAATTCCGATTGGTATTTTTTACTTGACAGCGTTCTGAAGAAAAAACCCCGTTTTTAGCCATTTTGAGGTGCACAGAAACCGCGTTTCTAAGCATGTATCTAGAAAACAAAAATAGAGAAGCACAGTTTTACATGTATATAAATCTATCGAACCCAAGTTGAGTAGTGTTTCTTAAGAAAATCCTTCTCCTAACACGCTGCAGCAATGTTCATGCGCCAGCTGTGAATGACTCTTAACGCTTCATCAATTTTTAGCCACACACATTCAAACACACTCTATCAAGGGAGCTACCTTAAGGGGGATGGAGCGCCAAAGCAGTGAATTTCAACAATTTTCGACATAACTTTTTCTCCTCGCATATTATAGAAAATCAAGGCTCGACAATCCGTATATTACACCTTTGTACACGTTCTTACTTTATTAAATAGACACAGACTTTCTTATTTTTGGAGCACTGATGGCAGATAGGAAAAATGTCTGTTTTTCCTATCTGCCATCACTACTCCAAAAATAAGACAGTCTGTGACTATGTAGTAATGTAATCAGTTTAACAAAAGTATCATTTCCGGATTGTCGAACCTTGATTTTCTATAATAAGCGAGGGGGAAAAGTTATGTCGGAAATTGTGGAAATTCACTGCTTTGGTGCTCCATCCCCCTTAAGGGCCTGGTTCACCTTAAATTACAGAGATCCCTTCTACAGGGCGAGTCTTAAGCCCCGCTGTGAGTGTGAACGGCTTCTCACGCGAGCAAATATTTCTTGGATTCAACTTATGGAATACCGCAACGATTCACCTCTTGAAAAATTTCCAAATGATTTGTAGACAACATATTCACCAAAACCTACCAATCCTGCATGACATAAAAATATTAAGTTAAACCAATGCATTGTTTGTTTTTATTACTTATACCCGTATTTATTTTTCCTATTTTATTTAATATTGACTGAAAAAAAAAACTAAATTCTTTAACGAAACTCAAGACAATCAGTAAATTGAAAGACCAAATGGCTACGGTTGATTGGCTGTAAAGGATCAAGGGACCGAATAAAGACAGTCGAATGTGATAAATACTCACCTAGTGTACGTGCTGGAAGTGACCCTCAGTGACCTTGAAGCAGGTGTGCAGGCGACATAAAAAGTTGTGAAAGGCACGGGCGAGGTCGTGTTGTGGGATGTCCCGATGGGACCTTTCTAAAACGTTTTATTCTCCCCGTTTGCTGTCTTGTTTGATGTATAAACTATGTATGTAGGTATAGGATATTTACGATAATTGAACACTTGTGAAAACATTTTTTTTGCCAGGAAAAATAAAATGACTTTATTTGTTTTAGCCTCAAATGTAAAAAATTTTTATGTTTAAAAGTAGCGAATATGTATGCACTGAACTTGAAAAGAAAGTTCTTGCTTTACCGTAAACAGTCTGTAGTGGGGTTGTATGGCAGTGGTGAATTTATTAATTTCTCATCACTTCAGGTACATTGGCTTTGCTGATCTTTCATACTCTAAATAATGTTATACAAGTCATTTACGGTAAAGTGTGCACAATTTTTACGTCCTATACGATCATTCTTCACAAGATGATCTCCAAAAGTGCTCATCGTGAGATGCCTATTCAATATATTTTAACGGTATTCGATAGTAAATGTGTTTTTTACTGTGTGAAATTTTGCTATATGATAAGTACTATCTTCCCAGAGAAAAAAAATGTATAGATATTGCCCTAGCAATTTAAAAAGGGTTCTGCAGACAAATATTTGGTGCATGAAATGCCAAAACTGTCTGTACACCGTATTAGACGCTAGTATTGTTGATGAGTTGTAAATATAATACTTCAGTGGTTGTTAGGTACCAAGCTATTGGCTCAAACTGACGGGGAGTGGAGAAGATGACCATTCGCTGGGAGGGATAAATATCTACTTCGCCGGGAGCCTGCGTTTCATGTTACTATCGCGTGATTTTAATTCACGCTATATGCAGGGGAAAATCTTTATCATTCTCGAACTTTGTTATGTTTGTTTAATGATGATGAAATCATGACAGTAAAATACACAAAACGCTTTTTTCCCAGCGTTATAATTGAGATGTTGAGAGTCGGGCAGCCCTTGCCGCATCGCGTATGTTAATTGATCCGAGGAATAAAAGGAACCTTCCGCTCTCCCAACAGAAAGTTATTTCAGCGCCCGTCCTGGCGTTTCTTTTGTCTTGGCGATTAATGAACCCGTGCTCTTGCTTAATAATGTACTTCGTCGGGTAATTCCTTTTCGTGGCCGGTCCCAGGACTTTTATCGAAGTAGGGGATGATAACTGGTTTTCCTGGTCTCGTAGTTGATAATGAGGTACGTACGAGCGCTCGTTTTATTGGATCTCGCTGTCCAGTAGCCTTTCTTTCCGGTATCGTTGACGTGATAAGTTTAAAATGACCCTCGTAGAAGAATTCTAAAGACAATCAGTGTGAGAAAACCCTCCGAAACTGTTGGACGAATGTTCATAACGTTTTACATTGTTTTGGTTTGACATGGCGTGATAACATCATTTTCGCCCCGTCACTTGACAGAGGGTGTTGCCCTGATGCCTCATGATTTTACTTTGAGTCGGGAATGTGTGTGTGTGTATGTATGCTTATATGTATGTATGTATGTATGTACGTATGTGTGTGTGTGTTACTTACACTTCTGAGTTTGCATTAACAAATAGCGGAAAGATGGACGTCAGCTGAAAATAAAGAGAAAAATAACCAGGTCTTCAAAGTGCTCTATTTATCATGAACAGCTTGTAAACAGTCTGGACTCGCATGTTGTATGTACCGACCCTGCACCTGAGGGACATTCCAGGGATTCCAGGCGGGCCGCCGGTGTTGGAAGCACTGTTTCCTTGTGCCCGCGGGATGTTTCGTCCCCCTCCCTTCTTCGTCTCTTCATCTAAAACCCTCCTCCCCTCCCGTAATGCGGCGTGACGATGCAGATAAGGGGAATATGTTAATGGCGGGGTCGGTCATCTTGTCTGACGGACACCTCCCCTCCTCCCACGTCCTACACCACCTATCATCCTGCCTCGGAGAAATGAGCTTTCGGAAAGAGATATCAGCAGCATTGTACTCTATGGCTTTGTCCCCAGCCTAAGCCGTCACATTTTTCCTGCTGTCCTCTGGTCGTGGTCACGCCTCGCTTTGACAACCAGTCTGAACTGAAACAAAGGACAATTTCTCGGCTGCATATGTGGAATGTTATTGAAGTGACTCACCCACCATAACGGAGTCATGTGAACAACTTCGCAATCCATGGAAATTCTCGTAAAACTATTTGCAGACAAAAATGTGAAATATTTAATCAAATATTGAACAATCAAATGTCCCGGCAAATGCTTAGAATTTTTTGTTCAGTTTTTCAGTCGTTTACGTAGCCAGATACTAACTTTTTATACGCACAGTTGTATGGTGTTATGCTTCATTAGACTATGTGTCAACTGTTTCAAAAGTATTTAAGTACTATATCCTGTGTTTACAATTATTGACTATAGGACTAAAACAATTTTTTTGTAAGACTGTTTAAAATCTGAAAATGTTTTAGCATGTTTTACTTATACCTTACGTACAATTGACGTGTGGTCTATCGATGCACAACACCGTCAAATTGTACTATAATGTTTTTTTTTTCGGGCAGACATTCTTTTGTTATTTTTTAATTATAGCCATTGAAATGATCTAAGGACGAGCAAAATACATTTCGCCAGGAAAGTGATTCTTTTATTAGTAAAAGGTGCATCGTTTACCGGAGTACTACATTACGAACCACGTAGTTGATGAAAATACACGGGGAGTCAGATGGTGCAGTTACTAGTCTCAGATTGGAGTTGAATTCTACTGTTTTTCGACCTTGGCAGCCGGCAGCAGAACCACAATAACAAGACAGGTGCCACTGCTCTGGGCGAGGGGCCTCGCCAGGTGGGACATGTGTCAATTTTACGATTTTTTAAAATGTTTGTTGCAATGGGAGTTTACAATTGTAATTTATTGGTATTGGTGGCGTATGTCCACAAACCAATAAAGTCCAAGTCAATTTTACGTCCAATTAATAACATTCTGGGTGTTAATTTTTACTATCAACGTTAAAAATGTCTACACGTATCGTATAGTATCTTGGTCTTATTACAGCAGGTTCGCAATGAAGTAAGTACTTTTGAGAACCAATATGTATGGAACAATAATTTATAAAAATGAAATTAATAAATAAAAATATTTTTTCTGATCTCATAAGTAAACTTTTGAGTTCGGTACAATATATGCACTTTGACTGTTATTAAGGGTAGTTTGTCAATATTAAAAAAGTGGCAGGAAACTACAAATACACTCTGAAAGAAAAAAGTAACTAGGGCTTTAAAAGTGCTCACTTTATCCTGAACCACCTATACGTAAGTACATGTTCTGTAGTGATTACTGTACAGAAGTGCGTGTAAAAATAACCATGCAATCATGCGAAACTTTGTACAAGTGTATTGAAGCATCAATAAAAACCTGCCGAGCTGGGATGAGGGAGTAGGTTTGTTTGGTACGAAATAAAATTGCGCAGTTCAGTTGTTTGATTTAGAAGGTTTTTACTTGTTATGTTTGAGTAAGTGTTAGAAAAGGCCTTCATTTTACGAACCCACACAGACGATATAAATATCGTAATTATTGTAATTATTTTTTGTGTCGTCCAAGTTGCAGAACGTCGCAGGTAATCATGTCTGCAGAAGGAAGCATTCCCTTAGGAGGCCTGGTTTCACGTATCAGCACCTTTCACCCGGGCCGTCTATTATCTGGTCTCCAGTTACGCTCTTCAGAAACGTCAAGGCACTTCCAAACAGTCCGTAGTTCCCGAAGTGAGCACAATGAAGTAATATCGTTGCTGATTTTTTCTTTATGTAACGACAAGGGAACCTGGCGGAATGAAGCAAACAAAAGCGTCATGGCCTAGTTGAAGCCGAGTTCCTCGGAGTGTCGCTGATTGCACGCAACAACGGTCTATAGCCCAGATTATTCGTTTAATAGTGGGGCCTTAATTTTCTGACAGTGACATTTTCTCTGTTAGGGATAATTAATGCTGAGCACGTTAATTAAATCGAACATGGTTCTGGGAAATATAATTTTAGAATGCCATGCATTTCTTAAATTGTACTATATTTACCAATTCCCTGTAGTCGAATTAATTTTCATGATTGTTTGCAACCACTGTTTGTTTATAATATGCATGTGTACCTAGGTATTTTTATGTAAGCTTATTCTGATGATCTAATAATTATTAGATTTTTGTGTGTCTATAATTACAATAACTATCCGGTTTATGTAGTTTTTGTAATATTGTACATATTTGTAGTACTTATAGAAGTCATGTAAGAAAAAAGCTGGTGCCATAACTTTGCAACTATAATTAAGACGGTAATAAATTAATACGTTACAGACTGTTAAATAGTATTCGCGCCCTTGAAATAAATACCCTAACTAATTTTTCCCTTCCAAGAAATTTCAAAATATTTTTTCAATTGGTAACATACTTACCAGCACGTTATGGTTTTATTTTTAGTTTGATATTTGTACGCGATAACACTTCTGTAAAGAAAAATAATAGTATTTTTCTTTAACTTAGAACATAGGACACAGAGGTTGTCTTGGTTCGGACACGGGAGATTTGGACAGCGGTATAATGTCCGAGGGCTACGTCCACCAATTAACGTATAGTTATGTTAAACCTAGTACACACGGACATCATCTACAACTACAAGGTATAGAACATATTATAAATTAGCCAACATCGTCAGACGGTAATACACTTGACTATGTTACGTGTAAGTTACAAGAAGGTGTAAAGCCTGCACCTTTAATATGTTGAGTGCATATCGAAAGTTGTATTTTGGTTTATTGAAATAATTTGTTGAATAGAAGGTTAACACGTGGAAATGTCATCGGTGGTGGTTCCAATGACACGATTCATACCTTAGTAGTTTCTTTCGTCCAACCCGACATTTATTTCAGAATACTAATTCGGTATCTGTAAGCTATTTAAAGAAAACATTTGCGCGCATAAAATTGTTTTGTTCAGTTTGTACAGTTAACATAACTAACAATATATTTGTTGCTGTCTTGTAGACAGACTACCAGCAAGCTTACAAGTAATTGTATGTTAGCTGCTAGTAAGTAATACGGTTACCAGTTCGCTACGAGTTGAGATGATCAAGGTCTTCGTTCATCTTCTTGGAAAAGAAATATATCAGCATGTACTAGGCATCAGTTGTAGATAGGCCATTATAGATTCTGGTAGGATATTTTTTGCGTGCTATTGGCAATGCACCCTCGCACTGGGTAGTTCTGCTCTAGAGGGGACGTGAGGGCAATGCTTTGTGCAGTGACAGGTCGGGCTCCGGGTGTGCTGGCGAAGACCCTGCCAGTCTTTTGTGCTCGAGGGGAAGAAATACCGGCTCTTTTCACGTCTATCTAGGTCAGCCTGCCGCGGCGTCGGCACATTTTTCCGCCTGTCGCACTGCACATTGCTTATTCCGCTCCCGACCTACATGTTTATATTTATGCGACACGCACGCGAGGGGAGGATAATGCACATTTTGTAAATACTGCGTCGTCTACTTATTTTTTAAACGTAATGTTATTATTGTGGCGATGTTAACTAAGGCCATGTCCCATCATTTCTTTTTTTTTTCTCGCGCCAATTATTTTTTTATTCTTAAGAGGGCGTGGTACATAATTCAACGCTAAAAGCATTAATCTATAACTGTAGGTTTCTTGAAGCCAATTTGCGAAAATTGAACAATAGCAATCCTACACAATAGTTTAAGCCAATGTTTTAAACAAAATTTTGTCCAGTGTTACGACCCTCTGATGTACAATCTCTGACGCCGGAACCTCGTACATTTAACTGCGGCGCAAGAGATCACGTGTAACGAATGAGTAATTCTGGATAAATATTTACTCATAAAGTTGGCAAATACCATTATCTAGGATTGTCATTGAGTATTTTATCCACATTGGCTTCGAAAACAGCGTAGAAATCAGTTGATGTTTTCAGCATTTATTTATCTACCACGCACTCTTAAACGAGGGCTGATATCGAAAAACTGGTGCTCAGTTTTGTAAAATAATTTTTTTTTGCTGCGTTGTCTAATTTTTCGTAGGTAAAAAAATTCTGTAGGTTTGACTAATTCGTTAATGAGAGTTTCCTTAATTGCATAATTTGCTGGAACCATTGTGTATTTTGTTTTGAAAAAAATAGTTAACGTAGTATGCTTTTTTGCAACAGTATTTCTATATCTGCTGTCGTTTAGGATTAAAAAATAAATTATCGTAAAAGCAGTAGCCTTGAAGCATAGAACATAATTTAACACATACATAACCATAGACTGAATAAATGCACATTAGAACAACACAGCATTTTACAACAGCGAACTATACATGAAAACAAAATACAAGTCAGACGTAATATGATAATTAAGAAGTCATGGATGTGGAGCATAGAAGTGATAATTAAATACAGTACATTTCAAGTTACAATTTTTCTGAGGTTAGAAAGTTCATTGATTTCATTTATTTTAGGCGTTTAACCTCGCAAACATGTTTAACTTTAAACACGATTAAACAAAGTTGCTGAATGTGTTCAACTAAACATGTTTAAAGGGGTGTGTTAGACAATTTTATTGTATTTTCAGTTTATCAGCCATAACATTTTTTAAAAATTATACTATGAAAATTTTCTCTTCAGCAAAGCATAGGATACACGCTTGGTATAGGTCGTTCGGGATAAAGTGAGCACTAAAAATTTAACCTTTGAAAAATATCACTAGCCGTTACTGCATATAATTCAACATTAACTCTAGTTGCCTTACTGCTTGTATGGTTGGCAGCGAAATTACGAAATATAGTTCCGTGTGCTTTCTTAATTAAATACAACATTATTGATATAAAAGTAACCGAAATCGACATTATTGTATTTTATACAATTAATAAAAATTTTTTCCCAACAAACTATATGGATTTATGCCGACTGCAACTTATCTTAGACGCGCAATAATTAAGTGACATGTCCAGAGAGGTGAGACATTTCCCATCGTTAGCCGTTACGCGCGGAAAGATACTAAATGGCTGAAAATAGAACTTAAGCAGGGCTTTATTTGGTGTTCACTTTATTCCGAACCGCCTATAAACTGTTTGACATAAATAATAACGGAAATCTATAGTTAATGTGTCATACAGAATCATTGTAGGAGAATTCTCGAAAGATAACCTATAATTCTCTTGCAATGATTCTACGTGACAAATTAGGACGCCATTTTCCTTTACCCTGTTGTAGCCAACGAGTTGAGTTAGTGTTCTTACCATTGAAGATTCTTTTTGTTTGTCTTGGCACTTTTAGTTAACGAAATGAGCATGCGATTAGAACATGGCCTCGGTTAACAAGCTACGTGCTAATCAGCTGGTCGATGAAACACGCTGGAAAGCAGATCTCGTGACAATCCAGTCTACATTTGATTCAGCGTCTATGATTGTCAGACAGCAGATACTTGGGCGATCTTTGTTAGTTGGTGAGTGCTATTTCATTACATCGTTCAAGCTGCGAGATAGTTTCGGCGCACAATAAAAGTTTCCACTTAACATAGTTTTAATAAATTGTGTTCGCCTCGTGAAATAATTACACTACTGCGTGTGTGAATCTAGATTACGAATTAAATATATTGACGTGCATGGACGTGTTTTGGCGCCCGCTTGTACAGTAACTGATATTATTACATAAGTCCAGAGTTGGACTCGTACGCACCAACTGTTATATATGTGGTTCGGCACAGAATTAGAATTTTTGAAACCTTAGTTGCATTTGATCTTTGAAAGATTTTTGCACACATAAATAATTCCAGAGTATGAATATAGTCAGTATATGATCATAGAGACTATATTCCTACTCTGGAATTATTTATGTGTGTGTTGACAACGACCATATATCTGGTCTTATTTAAGTAATTTTTGGTAGTTTTGTTGCATTTTTATTTTCTTTGTATTTTTATGTTTTTGTGGCTTTATCTGCGACTTGGCAACATTCGCAAGCAATGGCGTATGTCCATGAATACTCATCTTGGCTTAGTTGCATTTTTCTTTTCAGATCATATTTAAAGTTTACTGCAAATTTTAATACGAACAAAGCAGTTTAAGTAGCAAGCAGAGTGTATGGCAGTACTGTACTCAAAAGTTGACGCCTAAGGTCACAGGTAATAAGGTTTTAAAATTATTCTTCGAAGATAAGGCTGTTTTCTAAGGAGCTCACTTTATCATGAACCACTTATAGTCAGTTCACATTCAAATGAGCATATTTTAGGGCCCTGCTGATTTTTTTTCTTTTCTTTCAGTTTCTGTCTTTCTGTACCTTGTTGATGGAACCTCTGCGATGGAACTTGAGGTGTAAATTATCTCATAACTCTGTGGCAACAACAGACTGATTAGCGGGGAGTTGTCACCACACGCAGGGCTATCACTTACATAATTTAGAACAAATCACACGCAAAAAAATTACCGGTTTTGTGATGTTTACAAAATGTCTTGTCAATATGGTCCCCCACCACATTTTGTTGTAGTTACATAAGTCGCCTTTTCGCAACCCCCTCAAGTGAGCCGTTTTCGAGAAAATTGAAAATTCGTACAAATTGTGTAGCCTAACAGGTAGGCAACACGCGATACTCAGGAGGTAAGAGAGAACATAACGCCAGTTATTCACGAACGAATGGAGATCACATTGGTGTGCAATTTTAAGTCGTGAATTTCTCCCTAAATATTTCCGTGAGTCAAAAACTTTCATTACATAATATTACCCCCCCTTTTTTTTCCCGCAAGGAATCATCTCGCGAAGTTTGTAACGTACTTTCATTGACATCCTGTAAATGCGGCAAAGCGTGCTTGTATCGCGAATATTGTGTCGCGTAGAACGGTTTTCTAGCGAGCGCAGATCATCAGGTCTGGCAACGTGACGAAACCAAGTCGGCAAGTCGTTCAAACTGTGCCACTGGAATTCACTCATTTCCGCTGATTTCACGCGGACTGCCCGGATTTCCCACATCGATTAGCCGCGCGTTCCACCCGTCAGTCCAACTTACGAATACAACAAAAAAGAAAAAAAAAAAAAAAGATCTGTCTACACCGGTGATCAAATTTGCCGATTAAGTCGTAGTGTGTGATGTGATTTTGTTTTGTCTTTCTTGCGCATTCCGTGTTTTGATGCTTGCAGAATACATTCATTTGCGAGAAACGATCACCAAGAATGAACCGCACGATAAAGATGGTTGCCAGCCGTCGGCAGGAGCGTCATTTCAGGTTTTCTTTGGGAGGAAGGGGGGAGGGACAGCAAGATATTTTTTCGGTGACAGTAACCTTGTTACATCTTTTTTATTAATTAAGCATGTATAAATTAGAAACTTTATTAATAAAACTTTAGTTTTATGTCCTTAAGTTAACATTATTTAAATAACAACATACAAAAATATATTTTACACATTATTTAAATAACAAAATACAAAAAAATAAATTTCATACATTATTTAAATAACAAAATACAAAAAATAAATTTTATACACTAAATGACGCCTCTGGCTGTCGTCGGCATAGCCTGACATGCTATTGTGTTAAAACCGAGCTAGGTGGCGCACTTGTAACGCGTCTCGCATTCCGAAGTGCATGGGTTCGATTCCCAGTTCCGGCCACTCTGATTTAGATTTTCCCATGCATTCCCGAAATCGCTCCAGGCGAGATGGTTCCTTATCATAGGCCATGGCCGATTCCTTTCCCATTTCCTGTCCGCGTGTAAATTTGCGTGAGCTCAGCCAATTTTAGCCAACATTTCTAGTTAAAACTAAGTTTTTATTTTCCCTAACTCTCTTTCTCCCTCTGTCTCCTTTCCTCTCAGAAAATGCACAGTAAATTTCTTCGAATTTGCAAAATTTTACTAAATTCGTTAACATTTTTTATGATTCATTAGCCGTTATTTGGAAAAGTATAAACATAGAAACATATATTGAACAATAGTAAATAACGATTACGTTTATCAGTCAAAAAAATAACTGACGTGCGTGAATTATCATTTGAAAATTTTTTCTGTGCCAATGAACATATCTTTAGTCGGTTTTCTTGCACGGAAGTACAACAATGGGGCGTACGTATCCTGCCATCTCCGTCACAACCAGGGTGGCAATTTTTTTATTTGCTTTAGTGACTGTACGCGCGGTCTGATGTGATTATTCCGGGACCGCCTGATTGATCTTTCAATTATTCAGCACTGGAATCTGAACTGCATCTGATAAGGGTTTGTATTAATTTCCATCGCATTGAGTCTTTCCCGACAACTGTGTCGCACGAAGTCGAGAGAGACTTAGGCCATGTGTTGGATCATGCTTCGAGTAGACAGCGCAACAAAGAAAAAAAAAAGAGGAACAAAAAAAAAAAAAAGAACTTTCAAGGCGATCCTAAACGAATGTTCGTACTTGACTTGTCAGGGAATAATAATGCAGGACCGTGAGGTGGTTTTTTATTCTCTTGTCAGCTTGCATTGACTTGCTTTTAATATTAATTTCATAACGGCACGCGGAATTGAGTCCGGCTTGGAATGTGTCCTTTCAGGGTTTTGGTCTATGGTTGCCAAATTTTAAAAGGCGGAAAACTTTTGAAAGTTATTTATGGTAGTACAGAAAGTAATGTACATGTTTCAATTGAAAGAGTTTTTGAAGTATACACGATACGATTGCGACAGTCACGAGTAAACGTTCAGTTGCTGCAATTCGTGTTCGTGTTCGAACGAACGAGTGACTGACTTCAGAGAAGGTGAATTCAAGTTGGTTAACAGCGACGCAATACAATTTAAATTATTGGAAATGATTATTTTTCTTTTCGTATTTAAACATATTTCGAACGCTTTTAAGGGCGCCGCCTACCACGCATTGCAGTGTGTTTGTTCATTAACAGGTTTTACATTGTTAAGACGACGTGTTCTTTAAAATACTGTTTGCAGGAACTTGATATTTCTAGAAAGCGATATTCTGAAAAGATGACACAGGCCCGCCGAATATACTTCAAGGTGTAAATTCCTCTCTTTATTTTCGCCTGGGTTAATATGTAAGGGGACCGGCTGCCGAGTGGTGGCAGAGCTTTGCCCGGCACAAATTTGTTCGAAAACTATTAGACGTACGCGAGTCATATCTACCTAGTGAAAACAATCAAAGAACGTTTCACGCGTGTATGCCTGCTTCTGGACTTCACGGGTGGATCCAACTGTGGGTTTTGTGGGGGACCTATACCTTAAAAAAGAGATATACCCACACCCCAAGTCAAAAACGGTGGGTCCGGGGGTTTTAAGGTGCGGAAGGTGTTGTTTAAGGCGTTTCCTAACAACAAATTTGAAATATACCACTTTGAGAAATTGTAATATCGTTAGTGTAAACTATGTTTTATAAAGTTAAGCGAACTTCCTTTAGCCGCTTTCTGTCCCCGAATTTTGTCATGTAGGAATCGTGCCAGATGATGCCGTTTGGTCGGTGGGTTTTCTCGGGGATCTCCGGTTTCTCCCATCATTTAATAATTCCGGCGCTGCTCCGTACACACCTCATGCGACCCCTCGCCAGCGCTAAAGACCTCGATGTTGAGCGCTGACCAACATTTCTCTCAATTATAAGGATATTTCATTAACTAATTAGCTACCATTATGCTTTGTTCTATATCTACAAAATCAGAGTACGAAGCGATTTTACGATATCGGATTCCGTTTATGTTTTAAAAAATAGCTATCGTTAAACATGTAGAAACTCGGGCCCAAGCCTGCAATACCCTTGAAAAGTGATCTAAAATGCAGATGAACACGCGGCAGTGTGCAAATGCCATCAGAGACACGACGATCCTAGGGCAAAGACGACTGCGACATGCTCGCTTCTCCCACTGCGGCTGGGCTCGTTACGTCAGCTTTCCGCGCACTTTCCCGCTCCGGAGACATTTGTCTCGCTTTTCAGAACCCGGCCGGATCGGCTGCTGCAACAATGGCCACACGAAAATGGCAGTTTTTTGTCGTAGTTCTTCCTCCCCCACCTCGCCGAGCCTCCCGTCTCCGTTCTGCCCGCGGGCTCGACCCACTCAGTCGCGGCCGACATTGTGAAATAAAGCTCCGCCAGAATTCCCTCTGTTCACTGAAGTCATCCAGTCTCTAGGGATCGCCATATTCCCTGTCTCGCGTGTTACTGTCCAGCTGCCTGCTGTGTGATTCTCACGCTACTGCTGACCTCCTTAGTCAAGATTCTACAAAACCTTCATTTTCGAGAATAGTTATATTTAAAGTGTATACATGTGAGAGAGTGAATAAGTGAGAGTATGAGCTAATAGATTTACTGTTGTGTAAATTTTATTGTACAGTGTTATGATATATTCTTGTACTTTTATGTGTAATATGTAACATCTATTTGTGATATTTTTTTTTTTTGCACAGCGAAGTTGTATTGGTTACGGATAGAGCCTACCATTTGCTTCATGGTCAGTGATTGGCTGTTTTTAACTCTCAGCGTCTAGGGTTCCACCAGCAAATCACAGACGTGTGGTGTCGCAGTAACCTTGTTCCTGTTGGATCAGTCAAATGAGCCACGTCTGTGCAAGTATTATACATTCTGCTTCATATGTGCACATACGACATTCAAACAAACTGTTGCAGGATTCTTTTCGCAAAAAATCGTGGGGTCTAGTTATGGATCCAGCGTAAGAAAAGTCGACCTTGCCTTAGGCCTAATTTCACTTCTGCAGACGTAAATTTATAAATAAATAAAATATTGTACTTGGAGGGTGCCGAAGGCGAGGGTATCGCAGCTCAGAGTGCAGACTTTATGATTGGACACCCGCAGGCAGGCTCCGAATAATGACACGGAATGAGGCCGCACCATGGGTGGAGTGCCGGAATGAGACGGCGGAGGAAACGAGAGACCCGCCGACCAGAGGCATCATCTTCCGTCACGGGTCCCACATGCGAAAATTCCTGATCGCATTGGTGGAGGCCGAGTGTTCTAGGCAGTGCACCAACCGTGACATTTTATTTTGAAGTATGACAACATGAGCGTATATAATGGACGACTTGAGGTACACGTCCTCTGACGTCACACCGCACGGCGAGAGAACTGTGGGAAACATACTGATTTGTTTGTTGGTCTTGGCAGAAACCAAAAATGTTATCCGCTCATAGACTTGCACGCATAAGTGTAAAAAAATATTTGTTTCATTTCATGGTTAAGATTCGCAAATGCGTAAGATCTACGTTTACCTGAAAAGGGGGCAAATTCCAAGCAAATAATTAATTTTCTTTACATACATTCATCCTGGACATGTGAAGCCAAACGCCTGTATAAAGGTTATGTTCGGTTACGGTATCCATGGAGATAGGAATTGTATCCCACACCAGACTGAAGCTCCGCCTCTTTTCAAGTCGTCAATTGCCTTTACATTATAAAGTGACACTTAATAAGTAATTATTAAATATGTTACATCATATATAACTAGATTACACATAGTGACAGATGAGTACATATAGTCACACAGGATCGTCAAGTGATACTTCTATAGAGATATTTTCAATAACTTTTCTGACTCGTCAGTTATAAGCAAATTATTAGTCTCTGCGTAAGATGCATTGCATCATGTTAGGAGTTATTCCCCGTCATCTTGAATTTTTCCAATTTCCGCCGGAAGTTATATTTCAAGAGGTGTAAACAGTTTTTTCATGGCGCGGCTGTTACCTTCTCAAACATAATGAAGTTTTGTCCTTACTGACATGGTTAACTCTTAAAGTACCTAGCGGGAGGTAATGACCATTTATACAGTCAACCTAAGGGAAAAATACTTAACTATAGTTTGTTCCACAAACCAATGCACTTTTCTAGCAGCTAGTAAATTTAATTCCGTACTTTATCCAATGTTTTATTTCCCTGGAAGTTATTTCTAACTGGTTGAATGAGCCAACGAAGTAAATCTATGCTGGCAGCGTATAAAACAGCTGGAAACTAAATTCTAAACCACAGCGGACCATAGGAAACTTTGCAAGCATAACCGTACGATAAGTTTACCTGTTCGTAGATGGCATGTACGAAGCTAAACGCTGTGCCCTAAGACATTATATTAAATTTGTAGATAAGGTTAAGTGCAAAAATTCTATTAATCCAAGATGACTTGTCTAATAATCCAAAATTACTGGTATTATTCCTCTTAATAAAATCAGTGTAAAATAGCGAGTAATAAAGAGTAACGCGCCTGGCGTACAGCCAAGTGCGTGTGTCGAGAGAAGGAATTGTTATTGTGTCGATCTTTGTTTCTGTGACATCGCAACGTACGTGCGGAGAACAATGGCGTTTCTTCGTGCGATTTTATTGTTACACGTTTTGAACTAATTTGCTGCTTGTTTTGTTATCGTTCCATGTTTTAATGTCTGACAGACCCTCAGACGGGAAGGATTTGAACGGGAAGCGACACAACTTAGGCATAAACGGCATTACGAAATTCGGTCCTGAATTTTACGCTCTGTTTACGTATTAATATATTTCGTATGATCATTGATTAAGTTAAGAAGTATTATCTTATTGAATAAATAAAGACGATTCACTTAACTTACGTAAGGGCGGTGTTGTAGTTAGTATTTTTGTACGCAAAACTGCTTAACTTATTCTAATTACCAACGTTTTAGCGACGAAGAGACCACACACTTGAAACTACGCTTATATAACTTTAAAAAGTCAGCATGCTTCTTAGAATCATATTTTTCAAGCCTCTCAAAATAGCTCAAACCGACTCTGCTGTACTCCGAAAATACCACTTGAATTTGTAAAGTGCAGAACGAGTTGCACGCGTTGGCCCATAGTTCATACTAACAAAATAATACAGGTTCACTGATTTAAGTCCCATAGAACAAAAAATACTTCATCGAAAACCTTGTACGCCAGTTTAGCTCGCTGCGAATAGAGGCGATATGCTTCTCGTCGAGCGTGATACTCTGACTCTTATTGCTCCGCTGTTTCCACGCGTCAAGCGTAGAAATTTGAAAACGGTACACACTACTCTTAATTCACACGGGAAAGGTGTTTATTCTATATTAAATTAAAAAAATATTATAAGTTAAACTGATGAAAAATAATACTGCTGCTTTGAAGTTGTCTGTAGACCGTGCGATAGTAGAATGTCTGTCACCGCCAGAAGTACCGTAATTTCACGCCTTGCGCATTGAGACGATGTTACGTTATATGTGTCGGCTAGCGTCAGCCTTACTGGTAGAGTTCTTCGTTCACACATACCTACAGAATGACTGCGCATCTCTGTGGAGTTTGCAGACTCATTTGTACAAGTTAAGTTAAGCTAATTTCAGATGAGGACACAACGGATATTTGCATCTGCTTGGAAATAAATGTACAGCTGGTCAGTGTTTATTTGAACTTATTTGAACCGACATGTATAAAATTGTGTTTGTTTTGACATGAACGCTGAGGAGCAGACATGTTCTCTCCTGTCAGTTTAGATGGGAGATGTGGATTGTCTATCACGGGGATTTGGTGAAGAACATTGACGTGATTTTGGAGATTAGTTTAAGAATTTAATGTTGAATATATTAGTGGAGGTTTTGTATTGGTGGAGTAGCGATGGAACGAGGAGAGGAGAAAACGGGAGCACCCCTAGAAGACAGCTCGACATTCATCTTAATGTCTGTCATATATTTAGTTGCGTGAGATCGGCTGTGTTGCTCCAGTGGTAAGAGCCTAATGAGTGGCCACCGAGCCACCCGTGTTTCCATTGTGATATCCCTGTGTCGTATAATTACATTCCTCAGTATAACGCCACGAAGACTCCCGACCATTGCTTGCATGGTTACTTCACAAAGCTGACTGAACACCATGTGTTTCGCAAAGGGTTGAAAGTAACAGTGACAGAATAGTCCGCTTGGATCAAAGTGAAGAAACTACAAATTTATAGAGATGTCAGGAGGTTGTGTGTATGCAGTATGTGGAAAGTATTTTTCTTTAGCATTTGCTTCATCTTATATCTTTATATATATATATATATATATATATATATATATATATATATATATATATATATATATATGTATGTGTGTATGTGTGTGTGTGTTGGTGATGGTGGTGGTTATAAAAACCTTAATTCTGTTAAAATAGGGAATCAATCAGGCATGATCTGCACCGCTTAAATTTTTCTTACTCTAAACAACTTTATTCTTTTTACAGAACCGATTAGTTTTTCCTCCGAACTGATGGTCTTTTCTACAAAACAAAGTTCCTTCTACAATTCTTATTGCTGCAGGTACAATAAAAATAGTACCGGGAACAAAACTTAATTGCTGACTCCTCTTGTAGCCTGCCTACTTTATTTATGCGCACAAATTATTTCCTTTAGTGATAGAATTGCTGTATAAATATAATCGCAAATTGGCTCTCGGTGTTGCTAACTGCGAATATTCAATACGGTCTTCTTTTTTTAGTTCCGAACATTTTTTTTGGCAAGTTTGACATATTCATGATTCCGAAGTCGTTAAAGACATTACATAATTTGCACTTGTAAAAACAGCGTGCATAGCGATATTCAATTGCACACTTTCGCACATTCTGTTTTTTAGAAACCGTAAGCGCAGTTGATGAATTGCCGATTGCTCGCTGGCTACCAACATCTGACTTTTTTGCCCTTTTATAATCAAACTTTTCGTTTCTGTGACCGCAGCCAGAACTGTCTTGTAACCCTACCATTCATTGCTGCTAACCCTTGATTTTTCAGCTCATTTAATTCCTTTACAGTAGTGAACAGTTGACTACTTCCCCATATTCGTCCTCTTTACCCTGCAGCTTCCATTCATCGCTCCCCTTCCCTTTATGAGGGCCCTTCGTCATTCTTATTCGAGCGCTCCCCCCACTCCATGTTCCGTCCTAACTACCCTAAGCATGCTCGCCAGCCTCTCAAACTGCCTCCCCTCCTGTGCCACCCCCTCTACCTTCCCTTGCCTTGGTTTCTCCCCCATTACCGATAGCCAGGGTATTCCGTGCACTCGGATATTCTCCCCTGCACATTCCTAGGATCCTGCGCCATGTCTATCTCGGTCTCCCGTAAAAACAATTCCATACCTTCGTTTCGTTTAGAAACATTGATCTATCTGGCTGCGTTGTGTTATATTACATTACGTTTTAATTGTATCCATCAGATATTTTTTGTGTACATTTTTGCACAATGATATTGGACAATTCATGTTAGCTAAATACAATTGATTTGAATAAGTTATACAAGAACTAATTCATATTCACTGCAATCCAGCAAGAATATGTTCTTTTGGTTTAAATTGGACTTCGTCATTTATTGAAGAGAAAAAAAGGGGAGGGAGAATCAAACTGGACACATCTTAAACCAGTGTATCTATCTTTGCTGTTTGATTACATAAATATTCTTTTACTGAATTGAACGAATGGGATATGACTTACTCGTTATTGTTCTGGTGTTGTAGTTCCTGCTAGACGTAGAACGCTTCATTGCCGTACGCCGCGGTTGCATAATACATTTCCGCCCGTTATTTTTTATTTATTTATTGTCTTATTTTTCAAATGGCGAAGTTATGGCATTGTAGTATTCTCTTACACTTAACCATTTTTTTACAGATGCACAAAATAAAATTACATAAACATAGAACTGCCAAAAACTAAGGAAAAAATAATTAAAAACTAATGATGACTAACATGACAATACAACAGACCACTGTACATATTCGTTGTTCATTTCAAAACTCTCACAAATCTACTACTGTTGTTTAACATTACAAGGCCTACGTGAATAGTTTTATTACATACTTCGTTTCTTCTTTTTTGTGTTGCTCTTCAGGCCTTGTTACGTAGCAATGGACGACGATCAGTAGCAATACTTTATTTGACAAAACTCGTCAAGTTTACATAATATTTTTTACACACCTAGAGACCCGCAGTTTGGCAGCTTTAGATTCTTCCAAAAAACGTTGTATTTAGTCATTTTTTCGAATCCCGCCTGTTTGCGTAGTGGCTAGAACGCTCGCCTCTCACAAGGTATCTGTGTCGGTTTTCGGCGGGGTCGACCCCGATTTTTCACATGTGGAAAATGGGGTGAATATTGCCGTTGGGCGGCTGGTTTTCTCGGGGATGTTCCCGTTTCCCCTGCCCTATAGTAAGTAACCAACTGGAGTGAGATATAGGTTTTCTCATGTCAGGTTTGCTTAATAGATATGTTATTGTCTGAAAGCAATTTAGGAGCTGGTGGCTTATTGAACGCTTAAACTCTGCGGGAGGGGCCTTCTTTTTTAACGTTGCAAGAGGACATTTTGTTCTGTCCAGGTTAACCTTGTGAGATATTATAACCACCTGAGTTGGCGAGAGTGAGGTCACAGACTAGATAGTAATACATACGTAAAGTTAAGTGGCGGCTCATTCGATACGGGCGGACTTCGTCGCATATTGGCTACTCGAAGATATTGGTAGCAGCATCGTGTCTGTTTGGCTTCTGCTAAGATTAATTCTACTACAGGTTAGAAAGAAAGTGTGCTTTCTTATGGGAGAGTTTGGCACAGGTAAAAACTCTGCCGCTAGTTTTCGCTGCTATCGCTGTTGGGTACGAAACCGTAGGAAATTTACATTTATCCAGGCTAGAGAAAATAGGATGTTTAATTTAATTTTAAAGAGAAAAACAAAACAATTTCTCTTTTTAAATTATCAACTTCATTTAACGTACAATTCACGAAATCTCTGTGATGGGCCGTATTATAGCTAGAGACACTGGTAAATCGCTGGAAAAGTTGTTTGTTTGCTAGACTCCCAACATACTATATATAACACTGAAGGTTTTGCACTTATATTGGCTATCGTTTGTATGAAGTACCGTGTCCCTCTTCAACAGACCCGATTAGAACTGAACAGTTGTAACACAGAACGTGTGTGATTTGCCAGAAAACTGTTCACACGTGTCACGATTGAGATACTACAGTTTATTGGAGACTATGTTAAATATTTTCGCGATTTTCCAGTGTCTCTAATTATAGCTCTTACCGATACCAGCGCTCAAGCGGCAGAAATTGTCCCTGTGCCAGACTTTTAACATAGATATTTCCAACCTGCAGTAGAATTAACCTTACTCCTGCATATAATACAGTGGCGATGCGTGACCTAATTTGAAAGGCAAGCTACAAACCATATTTGCAACTACCAGGATTTTAGCGTCGTTTAAATGTGTATAATTGTGGGGGGGGGGGGGGGTTACGCGCTTTAAACTTGAAATATTTTAACGGAAGAGATAAATAATAAAACCGACTAAAAAGCATATTCCATGGTAGCAAGCATGGCAAGCCAGTTTAGCAACTGACATAACGGAAATCGTAACGCCTTGTAGGAGGCTGTTAAAGTATCAGGTATCGCGTCAAAGATTCTTTATCAGGATGC
>PNEQ01122636.1:0-70224 GCA_003012365.1 Medauroidea extradentata | reverse complement strand
TGATGGATCTGAATAAGGTACTATTGAATGTTTCATGTCAGTGTGTTTTGCCCACAGTTTTATGTGTGATGTTTAGATTCTCAATCAGTATTGTACACTGTATTCACTCAAAACACACACTTTAAGGTACTTCCAACCAAAAACAAATGTTTCGTCACATTCACACATTTATACCTAACTGAGCATTAAAAATAATACAAGATTCCTATTGTTATACGTTAAATGGAAATATACAGTCCCAAAGTCAGTGTGTGATGGAACTTATGCATATTTGCATCATTGGTCCATTCTTTTTAATTGATTCTACAATCTACATAGTCGGTTACCAGGCCAAGTAACGAGAGTTTGCTGGGTCACAACTGGACCACTTGCAGCCTGACGTCATTTTTCAGCCAAAATGCTCCAAATGCATGACTACTATTTAAAGTCTGAAATTTAGGGGTAATTACGGTTTGTGTGGTTAATGTGTGTGAAGTTCTGTGACTTCTAAAAAACTCTCGCTTTTTTCCCAAGCAGCAAAACAATGTGTAGAGTGACAGTGTTATAACTGTAATGTATCACAAGTTCAACCATTTAAAATAAGTCTGTTCTCAAATGCTCTTTAAGATTATTTCTTAGTTCAAATATTGCTAAAAAAATTCTCGTTACATCAAAAAATTTGCTGATGGTGTCACACCGGGTGTAGATTTGGCAAAGTCGTTCATGTCTCGACACGAAGATAAATTATCTTCAAAGTTTGTGCGAAATATAAATCCAAAACGAGCACAGGTGAATTCTGCTGTTATAAATTCGTATTTTGATTATATGGAAGCAGATTTAGAAGGGATTACTCCAGAAAATATCATCAATTTTGATGAGACCAACTTGTCCGATGATCCTGGACGAGTAAAGGCCATTTATAAAAAGGGGCAAAAATATTTTGATTGGGTGCTGAGTACATCAAAGTCTAGCACCAGCATCATGTTTGCTGCTTCAGCTTCAGGGTTCTTGCTTCCACCGTTCGTAGTTTATAAGGCTCAAAATGTTTACGACTTATGGATCATGGGAGGACCCAATGGCACATGATATTCTTGTTCATCTAGTGAATGGTTTGAGAGAACTCATTTTGAAGAATGGTTTTTCTCATTGGTTCTTCCATACATTCGAAAATTGAGAACTGACAAAAAATTAGTTTTAATTGGGGACAACCTGTCATTCCATTTCTCAGTTGGTATTTTGCAAGCATGCCTTAAGCATAAAATTCTTGTCAAATGCCTTCCTCCTCATTCGACACACATCTGTCAACCATTGGATGTTGCCCTGTTTGCTTCGATGAAGAAACTCTGGAGGCAAATCTTGACCAAGTATAAGATGAAAAATCCAAGGACAGTTGAAAAATTTCATTTCCCAAAACTGTTGAAGGAGTTAGTGAATGCAATTGAACCCTCAAGTGAAGAAACGATCAAGAATGGGTTCAGAAAATGTGGATTTGTTCCTGTGAACATACTTGAGGTTCTCAAGGTATTGCCAACAATGGAACCTTCTAATAGCACATGTTCTGGGGGTACTGAAGAAGCCATGAAAGAAACTGTTCTCTCTTTCTTAAAGGAAACACGTTTCAACTCATCCAAACCCACAATGCCAAGGAAGAAGAAAATAAATGTTCATCCTGGTATAAGTATCACAGCTGATGATTTCACCTCAACTCCAGGCCCATCAACGAGTGCAACAACAAATAATGTGACATCAAGTTCACGCATCTCTAAGAATGGCACCACAAGCAAAAGACAAAAGGAGCGTAGCTACACTTCAGGCAGTGAGGACAGTGCACAAGAAATGTCGCTTCACGATTCAGAATCTGACGTGGAATTCGAAGATTTTTTACCGGTAAGAAACATTAATGGTGGAATGGAGGAACTTGTGGCACCCAGAAGAAAAAATGAGAAACCTGTTATTGGTAAATATGTTATTGTTCTCAGCATAGGAAAGCGCTCCGAAACACAATTTGTTGAGGAAATAGTTAAAGCGACTGGATTTGAAAGAATGGCTGGCGAGCACAATGTCCAGTTTTTCAAGAGAAAAATACATTAAGTGTTTGGGGCGGATGGCAAGGAACCATCATTAATTGAAACTATAGAAATTGTGAAGGTGCTGTCATCACCAAAACAGCTTCGAAGAGAAAATTTCCATTTTGTGAAGGATGAAATTGCTAACTTTTCTTTGTAATTAATGTTTCGGATTTGTGATGTTTAATTTTATTTGCCTTGATGTAACTTGGATAATTTAGCCATCTTACATGAATCACTTGTAATAAGTGGAAAGTTACAATGCATTAAAATGAGATGAAACACTATTATCATGTAATATAATGACCAATAAATGAAAATGGAAACACAAAAAATTACCAGACTTAATTGTAATGAAGTCTGTTAATGACTGATGACACCCCTGACCGAAATAACTAATATGTGATGTATAAATGCAGGTGACCGGAGTCACTCCAGTACTGGGGTGACATCAGTCACATACTTAAAAATTTTTTCACAATAAATATTTATGCTAAATTTTATTTTCTTTGTTTAGTGTGTAGACAAATCTTACAAGAAAACACTTCGACGAAATTTTACATTATTCTGATCGATAACAAATTGTAGGTGATAGAGAAAGTGACTTATTTGTCCTAAGTCACCCCATCCAGCTATACGTATTTATCCAAAGAAAGATTTTATGCATACTCCATCTTTTAATGTTTGCCATATAATAGCAGACGATTGATGTCCTCCGTCAATTCTCAGTGGTTGCAACTCTGCATTTAGAATTGCAGTAAATTTTACTATTGCCATTACCTTTGCATGTATTTCGAGCTCACGAGAAACCCTTGTACTCACAAAATCTTATAGTCTTGGCGAAGCTCATAAATAAAAATCATTATATAAAGTACACCTCGGTTCGAATGAAAATGTTTTGATTCCTATATCAGTCACGTATTCTTAGTAAAAGCCTCTCAACTCATAAAAACAGATGAAAAACAAATTTAATTTTAAATAATTTGATGCGTGTTAAACGCAGGTTTCCTTATGTTACATAATTTTTGTGAAGTGTGCGCTTGAAAATAGTTATAATGTAAAACTTTAAAAACGCATGTATGTATAGCCACCTCGGAGGTAGGCTATTAAAACGTAACTTACAATTTAGTAAGTTAAAATTTCTTACATATTATTTGTATGCTGGGAAGAACTATTTAACTCTATAAGCCAACATTCAGGGTAGATGAGTATTGATACTAGTTTGCCTAAATATTCTCGTAAGCCAATCTATTAGAATCAATCTGTTTGGTCAGCAAGGTAAGGTTAAGTGAACTTTCTCGTTTTCGACTGCGACGGTGGGGGACAACTTGACTCAGTGACAGGGAATGGAAGAGCAGCCAGCCATGGTCTTTGTTGAGAAGCTATCCCTGCATTTACCTAAAGTGATTTTTGGAAACCATGGAAAACTTTGAGTTAGGATAACCAAAGCCGGGAGTCGGGCGTGAGTCCACACGAATGCCGCTAAGACCATTGTCTTTAATTTATTTCAAACAATTGCAAATAACTCAAATATTTTTTAACCAAATGTTTTGAAAAAAAATTTGAGTCATACGATTCACAATTTTATCGGAGATTTTTTTAAAAATAATGTATCGTTTGCTAGCAAAAAAATATTTTGCTTAATTTTGGCTTGTGATATTTTAGTGTATTGTAACAGAAAAATTCTGATACAAACGATGATATATAAGAGTTAAATCTGTTGGAATGAATTTTTAATATATGTATTAATTTGCGTTTAAAAAATTTCGATACCAATGCAAAACTAAAGAACGAGGCCTTAAGAGGGCACGGTGTACAGCAATTTCCAACACCATGTTACTATGTTATATTTCTGCCAAACATTTTTTCTTATTTAAGCACAAAATTTGATAAAATTTTACTTTTATGAAATTTTTTATTTCTCATAGTTTTAAAGACTACAGTAAAACCAACTCACATACATAACTGAAACGTTTCACAGTTAATAATGATGTTATAGGTTACAAGTTCACCTATATTAAACCATAGAAGAAAGTAGTTTTGTATTTTTTAAAAAATGCTAAAATTTAAAATAAAAAGTTAAATTTTTTTTTTAAATTCAAAAATACTTTATTTGGTAGTTTAACATAGCTGAACTGGTAGCCTGCAACACTGTTATTCACTGTGAATTTTTTTCAGTTTGGTATGTCAGTTTATTTTATTATCGTCATTAAAACGGAAAGTGCAAAATTTGACTAACAAGCCATTACGTAAAAACTAAGAGAAATAACAAAAATTCCATAAAAGCAAAATTTTGTCAAATTTTGTGTCTAAAATAAGAAAATACATATCTGATATAAATATAAATAAAAACCTGGTGATGAAAATTGCTGTAGACCGTGCTCTTGAAGAGTGTTTTCTTCGCGCCACTTTACTAGGATTGGTCAGCTAAAAGAGTAATGTGGAAAATATTTCTTAAAAAACAAATATAAAAATACGTTATCAATCAATATGAACTGTTGAACACTGCCAACTAGTATATAGTTGGTGTGGTTGGTGTGCGTGGGAACGGTGATAACTACGTCTTCAAATACAGCGGTCCAGTTACAATAACTTTCCGGTGCCCAGAAGAATTATAAGCTGACATGTGGAGGTAACACATGAGTAAAGTTTAATGGGATATGAGGGTTTGTTACAGGTACTTAACCAAATGTATGGACTGAGTTCAGCGCTTTTTTATATTATAAATACTTGAGTACTTTTAAATCTCTATAAAGAGTTATTTTATTTTGCCAATAATCACAGAAGAATTATAGTTTGAAAAGGTACAAATAACATTTAAATAAAAATTAACTATCCAACAAACAAAACAGATACTTAAACTGTAAAACATAATAGTTCCAAATTGTTATTGCCCTTTAAAGGTATCAGGCAACCACTGAGTAAAGAAAGTAGGTAGTTGAAAATGAGCGAAATTGAAATACACAACAGAACAAAACCATAACAAATCTACAAAATAACATTTCAATACAAAATACAAAGTTAAATGTAGCTTAATTTGAGATTTATCACATTTGATCACAAAATACACCTGGTTTGTTGTTTTTCCTTTTATAATTCCAGTTTGTTAATTCAAACCACCTATTTTGTCTACTTAGATTTGAAACTATTATTTTAAGTAATCGTTTTAACTGGTAATTTCTTATATTTAAATAAAGTGTTATTGTTGGTAGCACGTACGAAACGAGGTTTTGGTCTATTTTTTCTACCAGTGTCAAAAATGAAAAATAAAATTAAATATGAGGCACCAGCATGATACACTTTGTCACATCAAAGAGTTTCGAACAAAATGCGAAGTGAACACAGGAAGAAAATAGTCGTCGTGGAATTGCACATATTTTATTATCTTACCACCAACAGCATAGGCATATGTTTAAACAGATTACAGGTATACAAGTTTCTTCTTATGTACAGTACTAAGTTTTGTCTCACATACATAATGCACGTAAAATGCATGGATAATGTAAAAAAAAAAAAATCATAATAATACAAACAGCTCTTTATAACGAAAAGTAACAATGACAAGAGTGTAGAGAAGTGTAAATTGATGCTGAGTGACTCTTCAATGACTTAAATAGGTATTTTACGATGAAGTATATAGCATATATTACACACATATTTTCCGATGACTGTGAGCCATCGCAATCAACGAAAATACAACATTTATACTCAAAAACAAGGTCGACCTGTTATTTAGTTTTTGGCACTCGGTCTTCATTGTTGAACCATTTCGGCAACCCAGAAGCGGTTTGTTAACATATGGGTTTGCTATTTCTTATACGAATTTGAAAATTCTAAATATGCATCTACACAATAGGTAATACAAACAAACTGATAGTTGCAGATTGTGTAATTCTGAAATATACACACACAAAATAAAACTGAATTGCGAGTTGTTATTATAAACGTGAGACAGCACAATGCCAGATGCCATTTTAGTAAGAAAACTGTTCTGATGATGTCATACATGCCAAGAATGCCTTGTCCACAGTGATAGGAGAATCTGAAACCAAGAGACAAGGCATATATGTAAAACAATATAGCGAACCAAATACTAATAATGGAGTTCAAAAATTTTGAACTCGTCATAAATGGACACTTTGACGTTAACACACACATACACACTCACCTACACACACAGTTTATATATATATATATTTAACGAAATCTTCTCCAACCAAGGAATGTTTATATGCATCTCTCCTTAATTCTATCTTCAGTAAACGAGCGAGCTTAGTACACCAGCACACATGTCATAATATTAAAAATGCTAGTCATTTTACAATACATTTCCCTAGGTCGTATACCGAAACACTTTTTGAACAAGAACTGTAGACCAGTCACTTATGTACGAGGTTAATCATCGAAATTTCGAACAACCATTGTTTTATTAGCTATATTTACAAACATAAGACACGTTTGATTCTGTCTTTTCTCTACTAAAATAGATTAAATTAATTACCGCTAGCGTTCTGCTGTTCACTAAAAGCCACTCCTCATCTTGCGTCTACTGGGTACACTTGCACGTCCATTCGAATGAATAAAAATTACGTGGCACATTACTAATCAATACAAAATTTTATTAAAATGTATTTGATTTGGATGTCAGTTCGAAAAAAAAACATAAAAAGGTCAATAGAAGATTACAAAGTTTATCAACTTTGTATGCACATATTTTATTTGAATGGCATTTTCCTCTAGCATAATTTCTTTTACAAGAATAAAATGTACGGAAATCTGGCATCGTAAAGGATCGTCAGAAACGCATCACTCTGTTTACAGTTAACTGACAAAGTTTTAAAAAATATATATGTGGAGTATACTTTTTTATTTTCCAACAGTAACGTTTAAAAACTTTTATATTTCGTACAAAGTATGTAGCGTTAAGTACTATGTTCTCTTCAACGCATAGAAGTCTATACAAGTGTCAGGTATTTGTGGGTGCGGAATGTGCTAAATTAATAAGATATAACAACTAGTGGAAAGTACTCTTTTGGCAAAATGTCTCAAGGCCCTTATTATACGAGAAATGTTTCACTAAAGGTAAGAAGTAAAGGGCAAGGTAATTTTTGTGAATACGAACTGTACCACGTAAATCTGTGGCCAAAACTAACTCGTTTGTAAAAAGTCCATCAGCCTCCTTTGTTTACGAAATAAATGACATCGTAGTACCCTACATTCCCGCTCACTGATATTTTGGACCTATCTCGTAAAGTGAGAGTTCTTATCCCTTATTTACGTGGCGCAGTATGTATCTACGGACAACCTTACCCAACATTTCCACTTCCCTGTATTTTTGGAAATTGGAAGTAAATTTTACCAGAGTATTTTCTGCTCAGTTTTGGTCACTTATTCATACGGTGTCGGTACATATATGCTAATTACCTGACAACCTGTAGTAAACTGTCGTATTATTGTATCTGCGGTGGTGGAATTGTCAGACAATCCGCATCCTACCACACCGATCTGGTTTCGAACCCCAGCTGGGTCGCTACCGATGATCACACGGGCGAAACGTTGCGGACGTCGCCACTAGTCAGATGTTTTTCTCGGGGCACTCCTGATCCCGTTGTCCTGATATTCCGCCGTTGCACCATACTAAATACCTCGTTGTAGCTCTTCCAACAGGTGTGACGGGGTACCTACCGGTTCTGCCACGATTAAATATTGTTACTTCAGTAGTTTTTGCACCTGCATAAGAGGGATTTATACTTTAAATTTCAGGTCTGCTATTATATTTGTAAGCGAGCTATTAACCAGGAGAAAGGTGGACTGAGGAAGGGCATTTTACATCACTTCTTTTTGTCTTCAGTGGTAGGTTCGAAAGTGTCAGCAGTAACGTTAGGCTATATTCGAATTATCTTCAAGTACATACACACGTATTCTTTGAACCACCTGTGACATCACCAAGTATAAACTAGTGTTGTCCGGATTTTCAGTGCAGTACATAGAGGATCTACTTTTGACAAATACATACAGTCGCTTACTTGTTTAATATTTCAGCATGCTAGCTTTGGCCACCACAATACTGGTTTCAACATAATTTGACAAGGCAAGCCTAGGGCAAGGGATGTAGTTTATATGCCCTTGTGTGACTTACTTAGCTTGAACCACTCATCCTGGCCTCCAGCATCCACACGGGCAGCCAGGATGGCCTTCTTCATGGCCAAATACACGCACACTGCCAGACACATGGGCGGCTCTCCCACAGCTGCAGCCATATAATACAAACACATGCTTCACTTCATTCAAGCATATGACATCCACATGTACAAAGTACCTTAGTAAACTACAAAGAATAATGCTATGGTACATACTTATATTAAAATAGGGCCAACAGTAAGGTTGGTGTCGGCGTTATGAAAATTTTTTCCTGCAACTCACTGTTCTGTAGAAGGAACTTAGAACATCTATATTTTTACAGAACATACTGTTACCTCTACAAAACATATTCTTGAAGGAACATTCTAGATAGTACCTACAACCAAACTGGATTGTTGTCCCTGTTTCAATAGAAGTATTGTACATACAACAATACGTTTATTTCAGTGTAGACATATTAATTTGGTTTTGTCACGTAAGAAACGTGGCGGACGTTGCAGTGGGCCGGTGTGTTTCCTAGAGGATATAAACGAGCTCACATAATGTTTCTTCTCTCTGCAACCCCCGTATTTTCTTTCTTGTAAATTTTTCTGGCAGGAAAATCGACAGGCAAGTCTTACCGGCGAATAGCGGTCGGTCGCCTTCGACTTTACGCTGTCTAACCCTTATCCATAGTCATCCTGCAAGAGTTGGGAAACACTTAATGTATTAACAGTTTGTTCGGAAACTCACCCGTTTAGTGTACTATTGAAAATTTGTTGTGACAATCATGAGTTGCAACATATAACCTATAGCTCAACTCTTGGAGAAATATTTGCCCTAGAAATTAAAGTTTTAAATTCATGTCTTCGTAAGATTCGAAAAAGACTTTGAAGTAAACCGCAGTTTTTTAAAACTCTGTTTAGTGTTATCGAGTTCTAATCTATTCAGTAAGAGGAGAGTTAGAACCGTCCTATCAAAGAAAATAAATAAAAAGAGTGATTAACCTTTAATTAAACAGTGTTTCCCTGAATAACTTAAGGCTCTTCGTCACGTACGAGATGTGAAGACAAGTAAAATGATACAAATACACTTTTCCTAATTTTATTTACGAGTGTGTGATAAACCGTACGTCATTAGCGACTAGTGGGATTGGAATTCACGTACTCACACTTCATTTTAAGTTCATATATCCTTAATGTTAACATACAGTTTTTCATGAACAACTCTGAAATTAAAAAAAAAAGTTTTGCAACTATTACTTATTGATAAATATTTTGACCAAAATTCCTTACCAACACTGAAATGTCAAACTAAGAACTGGTATAGATGGTTGTGATCTGACACAATAATAAATCGTAACATTGCGTTACTTAACACATATGATCTGAGAGGCGTTACTACATATTTTAAAGTAGTTAAGGGCGCGGTCTACAGCAATTTTCTCACATTTTTTTTTTATTTTGTGTTTGTACCAGATATTTTTTTTCTTATTTTAGACACAAAATGTGACGTAATTTGGCTTTTATGAAATTTTTTTAACTCTCAAAGTTTTCGCGTAATGGCTTGTTAAAGTCATATTTTGCATGTTTCCGTTTTAACGACTACACAAAAACCAATTGATATACCAAACTAAAAAAAGTCACAGTGGATAAAGACATTGCAGGATACATTGCCATGCTCATAAAAATAAAGAATAAAAATTATATGTGTTTAAAAAAATTTAATAATTTTTTTTTTTAGTTTCGGAATTTTTTTTAAATTCAAATAATTTTTGTTTGTTATTTTTATGAGTATGACATTGTAGCCTGCAACATCTTTATCCACTGTGATTTTTTTATTTTGGTATATCAGTTGGTTTTAGCGTAGCCGGTAAAACGGAAACATGCAAAATATGACTTTAACAAGCCATTACGCGAAAACTATGAGTGATAAAAAAATTTCGTTGGAGCCAAATTTAGTCACATTTTGTGTCTAAAGTAAAAAAAAAAAAAAAAAAATATCTGGTACAAATATAAAATAAAAAAATGGTGATGAAAATTGCGGTAGACCGCGCCCTTAAGCCCGTATTCATGCAGAACACTGACAAAATAGGACCAAAATCAGTCACCTTTAGAACTGAGTACTCCAACAGGATTTGTTGAATTTTTCATTATCTCCACACGGAAGTCTATTGGTATGTCTTTGGCTCCAGGTGGTCTGTAGTTCTGTAATATAATACCATACACCCAGCTTAACGTCGATCTTGGACACAGAATTGCATGTTATTACGATGTTTATATTTCATAAACTGCCCATATCACATCACGTCTACATATTTATATTTTATTGTTGGTTTAATGTAACGACAAACTAGTATGTACTAATTTACAACAGTAATTAATTAAACAGGAATATGTTATAAAATAAATTACGTCATGAGAGGTTCTAAAAATATTGGAATATAATTTACATGGAATATTCCTTACAATAAAACTGTGTATTTAAAACAGAATGTCCCATTTTTAGACGATATGCTATATGATTTATTTGGTGAACTGCTTATTGATTTGATGCAATTCAGTGACGAAATACACGAACTGAATAAATTAACACAATACAATTCACCTTCACGAATTTCTGGCAAAAATACATACACTATATTTCCTTAATACGACAGAAGATTTTTCACAGGGTTGAGAAGTTTCTCGAAACTAAGTCTGATTATTGGTCAGTAAGGCACTGAAAAGTTTACATAAGTGACGTGGAATGTACAATATGATGAAGGACGCACCCAGGAACGATCAGTGAGTAATAATCCAGTGTCGGGGTCATATATCAGCTCCTCAGTCAACCACAGACCACACGCCATCACGAAGGCACCTTCTATTTGGCCGATGTCTACCTCAGGGCTGATACTCCTACCAAGGTCATGCAGGATGTCCACGCGCTGAATCTGCAAATAGCACACAAGACTCTAAATCCAAATCAGCGGTTAAAATAAGTGAAATCTTAATCATTGAAACTGCAGTCAATGATATAGTTCTGATTGAAGAGCTTACATAATTCACTGAAGATCAGCAAAGAGGCAGTAAAAATTCGCTGAGAATAAGTGTAAATCAATGTTAAATTAGAAGCTATTAGTTACTGAAAGAATCTGCGCGTTTTCACTAACTTTAGTTGCACATTTTTTACCGAAACGACTTGTAATTTCATCGAGGTGTTTCGTTTCACACTGATTCAAGTTTATCACACGAGATACCTTGAAGGATCTGATCTCTTGTTTATTTTCATGGCTGAGATAGGCATATACTTCCCACCAAGTCACTGCATGATGTCCGCACACAGGATACGCAGGAACACACTTGACTGTTAACTACAGAACACAACATTCGTAACGACTTTGCCTACTTGGCGTCCATCTCCGTGGCTCGGCTAGATCCATACCTATATCTTGCTAAGTTCCTGCACGATGTCCGTACCAAGGATCTGCCAACGACATACTTTAGTGTTTTCCACAGGAGATATTCTGAAGGATTTGACTATCTCCTTATTCTGGACGTGGTTAGGATCGGTACATTGCCCCTACAAAGGTCCCGCTGCATGTCCACATCCAGAAACGTCCAACTTTACATGTACACACTTTGTTTTTTTACCACTTTGAGTACCTTCTTCCTCTTACATGTATGTATGTATGTATATATATATATATAAGTGTGTGTGTGTGTGTGTGCAGCCTTGGTAGCTCTGGCAAGAATCTCTCTGTGTGGTTTCTGTTCCTAGTAAGATAATTATTTTTAAATGTAGTCCATTTCAACACACATCAATAAGTATTTCTATAAGATGAGTGTGTACAAAAATCACATTAAAAAATGATGTATGGGTTGTTGAAATATGTATTAAAAAGTCTTTTAGAACAAGAATTTACCGAATGTGAATGTCACGAGAAGGTAACTACAATGTAAAGTATTGTAACTATTTTTTGTTACCTCAGTAAATAGGAGTTCTATCATTTAGGTTATACTGTGTTATATATTACTAATCAACATAAAAATATAATGTAGTGGCTTTATTACTCTAGTTTCTAACCACGGGTCACAACACTCATTTTAAATGTCAACATAAAGCAATACAAGCATGAGATAGCGTTTCAGTGTCTCGTCAGGGTCGACAATGTCACCATGTCGGCGTATAAAGACGTTTACGTAAATTACGTGAGGAGAGGCACCTATTATTCACTAAATCAGCTAGTTTTTATTATTGTAAGTCTAAAATGAAAACGGATATCGCTCCATGACGGGAAGAATGTTATCAAACGAATTCGGCGATATAAAAGTAATTTTAACTTGAAATAGCTAAGTTCCGTATCTACGAACGGCATGACGCTTATACACATATTACGTTATGTACTATTAGAGAAAATATTAATAAGTTCACATTTTACATAATAATCCTATATTATTTGGAAAATCACATTACGTAATATGGATTAGTGACGAATTAGCAGGTCTGTTTTAATGCGGATATATTTTTATTTAGTTACCTGTCTCTGCCCCGTGAGTACGTCAATCTCTACTTCAGCTGCTGCAACTCCATAAACACTGTAATTGGATATGTCACCAGCCTTGTACCTGAAATGAGATAGAATTTATTGCCTTATCGAATCGTCTGTTGGATTTAATAACTTGTGAAATAAAATAACTCGCAGTATTTAAACAATAGAGGAAACTTGTTTTAATGAAATTACTCCTCCTTCAAGAGAAAATACCAATTTAACGATAAACTTAAATGTAAATAATAGCTTCTTTTTAAATGTTCGTTTGTTAAAATGCTATAGATACATTTATTTTCAGGATAACTATGCTGTGATGTTAGAGACTATGTTACAGCTGTTATGGAGCACTTTTCTCAATAATTTACCTTGTTTTATAAAAGGAACGAATGCGTTAAATCTAATTTGTATATAAATAAAGCAACTGTAATTTATTTGCGGGTACAGTTAATCCATCGCCATTTACGTCTCCATCGATAAGTAAATACAATTGAAATGGTTGAAAACGTTTTTTCTTTTTCAATATTTCTAGAAAACAGGCCATTGTGCTTTTACATTTCCAAATTGCAACGAGTATAAGTACATATTAAGAAAGTAGTTTTTTAATTCCGAGTTGACTGTGACTTTCTTGAACAGTGGCATTAACTTCATATCGGTATTAATATTTGATTGATAAATGAAGTTAAAACGTTTGCTGCGTGATTTATGCAATAATTTCGGTTATTTACTACCAGCTTTGTTTTATGGGGTTCCTTCGATCTAATCTTTGATTCAGAAAATTACTAAAATACATACTGGCCGTTAACAACCACTATGACACATTATAATCATTATATTCTTACGACTATATTAGTGTAAGTATGCGGCATAGTTACATAAATGTAGCTGAAAGGTCAACGTAGTTGTCATAGGCTTTCTTTATCAACTCCTTCCACGTTTGGTTTGCGGTCTTGTACGGCTCTAGACGTGCAAGGAGAAGTTTGCAGCAATACAGCGCAGCCTGAAACAAAAAACACTTATGTGAGCCTAAATTTAGCTCGACTTTATATTCATAAATACAGTATCTGTAGTAAATATGGCTATTAACAACTGTAGTAATGATGGGTACGTATTAAGTACTGATACGGCACTGTAAACAATTGAGTGAGATGCATTATTCTTTACTCCAAAAATACTATCGATATATTTTAATCCAAGCTGGTCTTGTCTGGAACATGCATCAGCAAAAGAGTTTCCTTGTCAGCATTGATTATAGTTACTCTAATTAATATATCTATTATATTTAATTTATGATTATTCCTTACGAAAATGTGTTAAAAAAAAAATTCAGTCTTTCGGGACAGCAACACATCTAAACTTATAAGAATGGAGGTACATTTTGACGACGAAGCAAAATAAAAAACCATAACTACCATAAACGGAAGACCACTTCTAGTACAACATACGGACCATGAGCACTCATTTGTTGACAAAGCTTTGTGACCAAGAGTTTGTTTATTTTTGAAAAATAATCACAAGAAATTATGAGTTTTGTAAACTTTAGGTTTAAATAAATCATTTTCTGCACACTTATGGTGCTGTTATTTAAATCATGGTCGCAGCTTCAGTGAGAAAACAATTGTTATTGTTTATACAATAATAACACCTTATTTTAAGAGGTCACTATTTACATGGATTTATTTAAGTGTTTTCGGATAATATGTTGTCAGTCGCGAAACGGAACTTGGTAGAATTCGAATTACACTCTGTAAGGAAACGAAGTATAAACATTTTCATAAATGAATCAGTCATTAAAAATACAACATAAGTCAATTTTCTACCATAATATCATAAGTTGTGGGTGTTATAATTTTGTACAGAGGTAGTAAATGGAATGTGGTGTTTCTCAAATGAAGTCATAGTTCAGGGTCCTGCAACACTCGCAATTTACATCTAATGTGGTTTAATAATACGTGTATTTACATTTGTATAAATTTCTAAACACACACAAATAATTTTGACAAAACATTTACTTACTTAGTTTCTCAAATGACGGATTCAAATATAAACGAACAAATCATAAATTAACACTTTTTACAATGTTCTTTGTGTTCTTTGTGACTGATCGCTGACTTAGATTTTGAAGCTGTTTAACTGGTAAAACTCACTCACGTTCACAAAATACTATACGTTAAACGGTTTTATAGTGGCCACAAAATGTTTTGTCAATAATTATCACATAAAAATTTCTATAGTGGTTATAACATTTTTTTTGTAGTTAATGCAAATTTTTGCTGGGTGGAGAAAACATTTTTTGAAAATAAAATAGATGAGTTCCATAATGACAAAATATTTTGTAGTAGCAACAAATTTTTTTTTTCATTGTATCAAAACCTACAAACCTAAGGGATTTCTAAATGGGTGGGAACAAGTCGCAAATACAGTTACATCCACTTTGAAGACCTCGGGAGTAAATAATGATAACAATCATTTCGGTAGTTTTCAGCTTAGGTGTAATAAAGTATGTCAAATCTGAGCAAAAGCGTTTAGTAAATTTATCTTTTATTATGTGTTTTAAAATAAACTACCAACGTATTATGTAATTAAGTATTTCATTTATATTTACAGATAGATATTGTTTACATAGGATGTTTCACAACGTGGGTTATAATTATTTACCCCCGAGGTCTTCAATTGTGTTTTATTAGGCGTTTAATAGGGCGCAAATATGTTACATTAACATGTAACTGTGCCCTACTTACCACCTTCAGTAAACGTTTAGAAGAGCTGAACATATTTTCCTATGACTTGATCCCTTCCTACCGCCCACAAAATGTTTATAATTGTAGCCGCATTTACTACGGATGTATCTCGTCAGCACACCGAACTTAAATCCGGAGTTTAGGTGATCTGATATAGTGATAGTGAACCACTTTATGGACAGCTCATGTTAAGTGCGAAGCTTGTACAGCTCGAACGTCGAGAAATGTATAGAAAGTTATGGTTAGCGGCACTCACGTAGGCGCAAGAATCGCTGGCGACACTTCCACCACTGCAGAAGTTGTTGGGAGTGGAGAGGGTGTTCGAGGGCTTCACGCTCACCATGTCCAGAGAGATGCCAAAGGAGTACGCTACCACCTGCGCCACCTGGGAGCACATTCACGACTACTGTAAACACTGTCATCTAATATGAACGTACTATCCACTTAGACAGTGGCACCATTTTGTCTGGAAATACACTTACAAACGTAACAAATACACCAATGATAATTCCATGGTCAGAGACAGGAGTATATCGCGTATTTATCTGTCGGGAGCCATGGCTTTCACCAGTCTCCGTCGATTACCATCTGATTAAGAAACAATAACTATAAAGTCCCTTGGGACGAAAGCCTCAACAATTAATCATACTAGGAGGCGTGCCTGGACGCAGGTCGCCGCACAGTACCCTTGTGAACCACACCAATGGGTGTTGCGGGACACCACCGTGTACTCCGTAGTACACTATGCGTCTGAAGTTCGGTTTTAGGACTCGAATCATCTTTTTTCTTATTTCTTCTATTCTTACATTCTTCTAGCCGTGCAAGCGGGTAGAACGTGATTTCACGAGTTTTCCTTAATCAAAGATGGGTCGCAACAGCTGTAGTCCAATCACAGAAGTGCCAATGAAATTTACCTTCTTGACGTTCAACCTGAACTAGAAGCAGCATGCGAAATAATTGTGCCTCTACCCACACATACCAGAAACCCACTAAGGGCACTGCCTACAGAAAGTTTCATCGCCAAGGTTTTTATATTTATATATGTACTAGATATTTGTTTCCTAATTTTAGACACAAAATGTGATTACAAATTTTCTCTTATAAAATTTTGTTATCTCTCATAGTTTTCGCGTAAGGGCTTGTTAAAGTCAATATTTGCATGTTATAGTTTCAAGGGTGTTCAAGTGTAATAGTCATAATTTTAAATTTATATGAAATAGTGTTAGTTTTATAGGCGATATTTGTGAGTGCAGTTTCCTCTTACAAAACAATTTTAGCTGTCGTAGTTTTCCCATAACGGTGCGTCAAAGTAAAAATTTGCATGTTCTGCTGTGCAAATAGTGAAAACCTATTGAATTACGCACGTAAAATAATTCACAGCAAAATAACATACTTTGTGCTGCGTAATAAAACATTTGAAAAATCCCGCGAACTGTTTTTGTGTATAAAATAATTGCCGAATTTGCACATTTTTCTGGTCATTTGCGAATTTTTTTAAATTTAATAGTATTACATTGTGGGTTATTTTAATGCTTTATTGCAAAGCTCATGGGATGTAAGTTCACGGTGAATTATTTTGTTTAAGTAGGTCAGTTGGTTATCACTATTTTAATGGCAGTGTAACAAGCAAATTTTGACTTTGACACCCTGTTACGAGAAAACTATGAGACCTAAAATTGTTTCATAAGAGTACAATGTACTCACAAGTATCATCTACAAAACTAACATTATTTAATAAAAAAAACATGAAATTATGATTATATCGCACTCGAACACACTTAATTTTTAGGACGACACTAAAACCAACTCACTTACCAAACTGAAAAAATTCGCATTGAATAACGATGTTGTACGCTATAAGTTCACCTATGTTTAGTCACAAAATAAAATATTTTTGTAAATAAAAAAATAATAATTGAATTAAAAAATTGTTATTTTACATTTTAGCATTTTTATTTAAATACAAAGAAAATCTTCTTTGTTTTATGAACGAAAAATTTTAGTCTGCGACATTTTTATCCACTATGAATTTTTTTCAGTTTGGCAAGCGAGTTGGTTTTAGTGTAGTCCTTAAAACCGTGATATATAAATTTTGACTTTAACGAGTCTTTGCGCGAAAACTATGAGAGATAAAAATTTTTCTTTAGAGCAAATTTTAGTCACATTTTGTGTCTAAAATAAGAAAAAAAAAATATCTGGTACAAATAAACAATAAAAATATGGTGATGGAAATTGATGCAGACTGTGCCCTTAAGGCTTAAGCCCACGGCTACCAGAAATTATTTAAGGCGTAGTATATGAACCAAGGCTACACAGGTTTATTGAAATTTTCAAGAGTCTCGAAGTCATAACAGAATACAATTAATCTTAGAAAAAAATATTTTTTTACGAAAATCATGCTTTTCTGGTGAACTATTTATGAAACCATAATTTGGTGCCTTTGATTTTGATGCGAGTGTTTGCGCCGCACTTGTAAAAAAACGGGAATTTAATATTTTTTGTTTTACTATACTGACATTCAAATTACTACAAAGTTAAAATTTCAGCCATTAATTTATGTAAAATCCCCTTTTAAAGTTAACCAATATGCAACTACCTACATTTCGGACAACACATTACATCAGCAGTTGTCGGAATCATCCAGTTTTTCAGAACAGGCTGACAAAAATTTATTTTAAGGGCTTGTTCCTTAGTTTTGCAGTGATTACGAATTTTTTTATTGCTACCTAATACTTATATCAAAATTTTGCTCCACATTTTTGACACTAATGTGTCATAATTTGTTGCTGAATTTTATGTAGCAATGTACAGAACGGTTTTTTAGATTTCGTCACCTAAAGTAACACGTTTTTTTTTGTCGTGAAAATAAGCAAAAATTAAGCGAAATGTTCCTTTTGCTGACAATTGGTACATTAAAAAAAAAAAAAAAAAAAAACGCATCCACAGTACTGTGCATCGTGAGACTACACATTGTCTCAAATTTTTTCAAAGCTTTGGGTTAAAAATTATTTGTGTTATTTGCACCAGTCTAAAAAAAAACTAAGGAACGAGCCCTTAAGTATTGAATGTTAATATTTGTAATCCTTAACATTAGGTATTTTAACATGTATGCGTCTAGAGTAGCACTTACAATGCGCCTAATTCTTGGAATCGTGTCATTAGATCCCAAAGAGGACGAGGTGGTCGAGAGGTCGGTCCTCTCGCCTCCCACATTGGCGATCCGGGTTCGATTACAGACATGGTCGGCCCCCGAATTTTTGCATTTGGGAATGCTGTTGGTCGGCTGGTTTCCTCAGGGATCTCCCGTTTCTCCCGCCCATTCCTTCCGGCGCTGCTCCATACTCAAATTATGTCGCCCCTCACCTGCGCTAAACACCTCGACGCTAAGAGTTGACCAAAGTATTCTCCCTTAATTAGATCCCAAGGCACGACACTTAAAGATGGTTTATTCTCAAGGTAATACAGTGAGAAACGGTTGAATATTCGGTCTCTATACGTATATTCAGTGCTTGCTATGCTACCGTGTGAGTATAAATTTCCAGTTATTATCGATCTAACTGTACTATCGTGGTATCCTCACAAAATTCATGGTCAAGGATTCTAATAATACTGTGACTTTTAAACAGGCAAGTTTACACGTCTATCGTAATGCGAAGTGAGGTGGATACATTTTATTAGCGCTCCATCTCGAAGGTTTTTAGCTCTTGTAGGGAAGAACATTAAATAAAGATGGAGCAGCAGCAGAATTTCAAAGTAAAGAATACAAAATATTCGTAAGATAACCTTCTGGACAATAGCTGCGTTCGTCTTATGCCTATTTTCAAATTTGGAAGTTCCTCACCAACAATCGAACCCGAATCGCCTTGATGGTACGACTTTTCAATTTGATACTTGGTGCATCAAGGTAATATAGTTTCTTGCAGAAAAATTTTAACTATGCCGAGTAAATCACTTTATACTTTGGTTTTATACACTCTTATACTGTTTGACGAACTTGGCAAAACTTAAGTCATGAACAAATAAAATTCTTAACTTACTTTGGTGTTAATTCCCTGACCCATTTCAATACCACCATGGGATACGCTCACACTTCCGTCTTGGGAGAAGATGGAGACTAATGCTGTGAATCTACCCATGGTCACCCAAGGCCAGCTCATGAACACCATGGATAAGCCCTTCTTCTTCCATCTGTTGGCCTAAGCAAATGAACACAGCAAATTAAAAACTGCTTGCGATTTATGGCTAACAAAATGCTGTTACATTCAGAGTTGATCATTCAGCACTCTAGAAGTTTCTTTGATCCACTATCTTCTTTCGATTTTCCCTTGGCGAACTATAATGGTTAATCATGTGTTTATTAGGTACATCATAATCGTACTACCACAATGACCGTAATTGTGACAGGTCAGATAATATTTCCCATGCCTTATATGTTCCTGGTCACATGCTTTCATGAGGAATTGTAAGTAGGCTATACCCATACTTACATAAGATATATCTTTTTAAGACTTATTCTGAGACAATATATCCTTAAAACCACATAACTTTAAAACCTCATGGATGAAATTGCGTGGAATACTGTTAAATACAGAGGACCTTATTTGCAATAACTTTAATAATGACTAAGAGCGGTCTTTTGTTTGTGAAAAAAAGAAATGACTAAGGGATAGTGCATACTGTTTTGCCGTTTTATTTAAACATATTAAAAAAGTTTAATTAATTTAGTTAGTTTACAAATAATTTATTCAACAAACAAATCAAACTTGTTTTGTTTAGACATTCAAAATTATTAACGTTTATTTAGTTATAATGCTTCTTTAGCAAGAAATGTTATATAGGTCTAACACCCTCTTATATTTCGGTAAACTTGAAATTAAATTAATTTTAACTAGTTATCAATAGTAATACAAATGCAAAACTATTCGATTTTTGATTTGTTCACGGTACTATGATAACTGAAAAATTTCGACTATATTCGTGGAAATATGCTGCCCCTATACTGTTTTCCTTTCTGGTTGACAAGGTTTGGTTTCAGCTGTAGTGTTAACGCGGCCTTGGTTAAGGTTAAAAACTGAACAATACGATTGTCTTGAGTACAAAGTAAAATTTACTTCCAGTTTTTTTTCGAAAACTGGAATTTCAGACTCACTATAAAAATCTTTAACTTTATCAAATGTTATCAGTTCACAAGACGCCAAAGAAGGGTATGTATTTAATGTGAATTAAAGATCAATAACTGAATAATTATATTTGATGCTGCGTTACACCACTGACAGTTGCATACACATTTGAAAGTATTTTTGGTGACAAATCATGAATCACAGCTTGACGACTAACTAAAAAATGTTTTATTTTTACAGCTTTTGGCTTGCAGGACACTTATATAAAATACTTAACATCTGCGTGTATAGTAGAATTCAAACCTATTTTTTAAAGTAGCTCATAAACATATAGAAACTGATTTCCTCAGTGTAAGAGAACGCTTCGTAATACGTATCTCAAGACTCTCGTGGACATTGTGTTAAAGTAGTCAGACAACATACATCCGAGGGAAATCGATCCTCAATGGGTCAACTCCTATCATCGCCCGTGGGAAAATGCAGCCATTGCAGGCAGGATTTCTAAGGGCAATCCCATTTACTTCCACTGTTTCCTTATACTAATCTTCAGCCTCAACTCACATCATCCGCAAAGCAGCTCAATACATTGGGGTTAAGCGATGATCAATGTTCCTTTCATGGTGTCCTTGAAGGCGGGACGAATGATGGTGAAACATAAAGAGAAAATCCTGCGTGGCACACTGTCACCATACGGAGTGTCCATCCTTCCCAGTATTGACTGTCGCTACTGTATCTCATTGTGTCACCTATCAACTCATTTCAGTGACCTGTTGTAAGGTCTAGGGGAGACATTATACACTATCATGACTCGCTGTGTGACATACCCTGTTATACTCCTCAACCTGAGTCTTCCTCGTCTCGAAATCAGATGTGGTCTTCAAGTGTGAAACCATCTCAGTTATGATTGACTTTGCTTCACTAGACATGTTGCTGAGGCGCACATCGATGGGGTCTTTATGCACAGCCTTTGCGACGTGATCCATTATGTCCTCAATGGCAGCAATTCCTTCAAAGGTCTCTGCGTAGAAAGAAAATATAAAGTGACAGAACATGTACTGAAACAAAATTACTCCTGATGTTAAACATATTTGTTGTTGACAAACAAGAACGATGCCTAGGATTGCGCAGATAATACTCTCTGAAAAACAATCCTATGTCGTTAATAATGTAATTTATATATCACGGTAAATCAGTTAAAATACATTAATTTAAATAACACGATATCATAATAAAATATAAAAATCGAACGTAAAATTATAAAATTTCACATGACTTGGGACGGTAGAAATTTTAAAGAACGTGAAAACCTACATTTCTTCGCTTAAATTTCTTTACAGATAAAAATAACTAAGCAGGGTTGGTAACAAAAAGAAAAATCAAAGGTTACAACATGACTTGGACGGAAATTCTCAAGAACCCACTTCCCATCCTTTGTTACTAAAGCTAACGGAACACGCTTTATCAATTGGCCGACTTCCTTTGTCACTTAATTTAGTGTAGAGTAAGGTATAATAATGATGATTTAGTAATAAAAACAAAACTACAGAGATAATATAAATAGTTTTGTCGGCCAGCGTATCAATATCATCTCTAGTTCAAATTAATTTTTTTTATAGTTACGCACAACGTCAAAATATGACACTGTCTTCCAGGGTTTCTAGCATCGGAGAAGTTTCGATAAAACACAGCATAAGAAAATGTAACTCTTAAAGCAAACGTAGACATTTTAGATTTACTAATTGTAATGTTTTTCTTTCTCTAGTATTTAACAAACTGGACACTCGTATTATCTTGAGATGTATAAAGTCAATTTGAAATGGTTCTCCCGTGGATATTTTCAACAAACAGTAGAAAATAATTTTGTTATAAAAATCGAAAATTTCGTTACTAAATAAATTTTTACTCCTGAACGAAAAAAATGAAAGGTAAATCAATAATATAAATATCCGGATTACTTATGTAAATCTTTAATTTTCTTTCCCTCCCTCATTTACTATGTGACATATAAATTTTTTTCTATATCGGGATTAATAAAAACGAGCGCGAACTTTTATGTAAGTTGCAGCTGCTATTTTTAATCAAAACGGAGACTCTTATCTACTATGCATCATGTTGAGTTTTAACAAATTACCTTTCTTTCATTTACTGATGCATTAAAAGGTAGTAATTTCTCAGCTACATTGAACTCCGCAGATTCTGCCGAAAAACTAGGCAAATTATATGGGATGCTGGGGACTGATCCAGTCGCTAAGCAACAACAATGTTAAACTCGTAGAAATATTCTCTGTGATGTTACGTAACGTCCGTACAAAAGTATACGAGAATAATGGTAAGATTACCGACGTTACGTTTTTTTTACTTATTGATTTTTCAAACAGATAGTGGGTGAATGATTAAATACATTTGATATTATGAAAACGTATCCTTTAAATGGGTGACATAACAATGGAGTTTTGTTTTGTGTGTGTATATATTTCAAACAAGATGCAAAAGATGATAAAATTCGACATTTCCAGAAGAAATGGTTAAGTGCATATCCATGGCTTGTCTACTCCCCTCAGTTAAAAGGCGGACTTTGTAAATATTGTGTTCTCTTCAGGCCAACCCTGAAACGAGGAGTATTTGGTGCATTCGTGGTAACAGTACATCAAGATTATAAACACTTTCATGAAGATGCCCGTACACATGTAACAATAATGTAGTGCTGCTATATAATTCATTAAACAAACTTTACTTCCGTAATCCCAAACTAGAGAGGAATTTACGTGTAATGTAACTGTTCTTTTTTATAACAGTATCAATTGTTTTACGTATTTTTCATTTTGATATACGTCTCAACGAGTGTAACAACTTAGAACTCTTGAGAGAACGAAAGAATATTTATTTATTTACTTAGCAACTTAACGTGTACCCGAACAGCACAACGCCTTAGTAGAGGAACACGAGGGGAAAGGGGGAGGGAGTCGGCAATGGTCTCTTCAAGGAACCATACCAGCATTCGCCTGGAATGATGTAGAGAAACCTTGGAAAACCGAAATCAGGATGGCCGGAGTCGGGTATTGAAACCGGGTCCTCCCGAATGCGAGGCGAGTGTTTGACCACTGCTCAACCACGCTTGGTTTTACAACGTAATGCCGTCTCATCCCAGTTTTTTGATGGACTGCTTGGGGCTGGGTATAGTTACCGCAAAGCATCAATTTCATAGTTAAATAATCACAAAGCGATGTTGCTTGACAGTACAGGCGAGGTTGATAGATTTTTAAATGGGCCACAGAAAAAAAATTTGGCGTTTGTTATAGAATGTACGCCAATTAACATTAGTAATATGTTATTTAGTCTGTATGATTTTACATATTATCTTAAGGGCGTGATTCACCTCAGTTTTCAACGTCTTTTTTTATTTTTATGTTTGTACCAGACATTTTTTTTCCTTATTTTAGACATACATTGTTATTAAATCTTTCTCTTAGAAAATTTGTGTATCTCTAATAGTTTTTGCGTAACGAGTCGTAAACGTCAATTTTTCCACTTCACGGTTTTATGTACACCACTAAAACATACCAAACAAAAAAATTCACAGTGTATAATAATATTGTAGGCTGTGACCTACAAAATAAAAAAGTAAAACATAAAAATAAAGTTGACATTTTTAAATTTTCATTTCAAAGTTAAACATTTTTTGTTAAATAGGAAAATATTTGATTTTTGTTTTTGTACACGTAAAATCATAGCCCATAACATTGTTATACACTGTGCATTTTTTCGGTTTGGTATGTCAGTCGGTTCTAGTGGCGTACATAAAACCGTAAAGAGCACATTTTTACGTTTACGAATCATTTCACAAAAACTATGGGAGATACAAAAATTTCCTAAGAGGAAGATTTAATCACAATTTATGTCTAAAATTAGAAAAACAAATACATGGTACGAATAAAAAAAAATTTTGAAAACTGAGGTGAACTCGCCTTTTAAGTATAACATCTTACGCCAGACATTTCAAACAGGGAGAACCACGGTTAGAACAGTGTTGGCTATACGCTGTGACAAGAAAATACAACGTTATTTTTTAATACATATAATGCTGCTTTGAGAGCATTATTTATTGACTAGGTGGCATGCACCATTATACGTACACACACACCTAGATGGTGTTCGAGATACGTTATTATACTGTATTGTTGGGCCAAAAATGTCTACTATTGTCACATTTAAAAACGAAAAAGTAATGCGTAAGTCAAAAGGTTATAGTTGAAGTTCTTAAGGGGTACTAATCCCTACCACCTTGGATTTGTCTGTTTCTTCTCGATAACATCTGTTCCAGTCGATGTAACAAAATTTTTGTCACGACAAGGCATATATACAAACATAATCTATTTTCTGTAATTGCTGGAACCATAATATATTCATTATTTTGCAACATGAAACAACTGAAAAGGAAAAATTGCTGTATTTACGGGAGCGACTACAGAGGCCGCAACATTAACAGAAACGATGCCATATTGATTCAAAAAAGTGAGTGAAACAATAAACTATGCCTTGTCAGCGTGAAAAAAGTTAAACAATGTGTCTATTCCCTGATTTATAAGAAAAACCGTAAAACCGATCTCGCAGGGATCAATACCGTAATGATAATCCATGTTACCAGTTACTGAAATTCTGGTTTGTTTGTTAACACAGCACAGCTGCTCGTCTTCAATCAAGCTGTATTCAGTTATTTTGTTTGATGCGAATACATTTAAATCTGCACAGCGTTGCTCCTTTACCGTGACTTGTTCGTATTCGCCACTTTTATCGGAATAACCCACGTTGAAAAAAAATCCCAAACACTTATTAAGAGATCTGTGTGTTCACACTACACTTTACTATTCCTGTTTAAGCGTACAGTATCTCTCGGTTCTGGCAGACGCTTTGTACACTGAGATGAACAAATTTTAACTATAAATTGCAACAGTTTTCTACACGTCTGCATTTAATTCATTCAAAAAATTTTCGTGCAATGTTGTCTTCATGCAGGAGCGACTGCTGTTCAAGACTTTGTGCTGTTGGTGCGATTCATCGGCTGGAAGCATGCCGGATATGGCAAAAGAACAACCTAGGTCATGGCTTAGGACGTATTTCCGGAAAGTGGCGTCAACTGAGGGAAGTATATTATCTTTTATGTGCACACGGTAATACGGATATGTCGAATGATGCATGAATTAAGCAATTATTGGGAAATTTTGTTAGCTAGTTTGCATTTATTTTCTATTAACATTTGAATTTCAGTAAATTTTTGTAGTAGAACAAAACTTACTGGCTGAAATTAAAAATAAAATATGTTTTATTAATGAAAATTTACAGCTAATTTACCACAAATTTCTTACACCAACTGTAAGGAGAAGGAGGCGCATTCATAAACATTGACATAAGGTGTAAAGCTGTGTATATTGTTATGTTTGATTTTTATGAGGCCCTAATTTTTTGTCCAAATTTTCGGTAGATTCGAAATTTCATAATTTTATTGGTTTTATATTTCGTGTTTTGGCATGGTCATTGTGGATTGCTACTGGTCGTGGAGATTTAACCGAAAACCCGGGCGTTTATGTTTCCACAAGCCGGTGGCACTGCACTGGGGTCATCGCCTCGCGCGAAATGCGGGCTAAGCAGGGCATGACCTTTATAAGGGGGGTCTGCCCTCCCCCTGGGGTCGTTGTCATCGGTCAGAGGCAGTGGGAAGGCGCCCGCTGGAATAGAGTATGAAGACAGGCTATCGGAACACGTAAGTTAATTTTATTTATTTTTGAGGCCGTTAGGAGTGACGATACGAGACGTTTAGATGATCTAAATACTTGCACTGTCGTTGTGAACAGTCCAGACGTCTGGAAAATAATACTAGAGATTTTAATTTTAATTTTCTTGGTTGATAACGAACCTATATTAAGGTTGTGTACCTCTCGTGAGTTCTCTACTTCTGGAAGCTAAGGACGCCCCTAGTTATCCCCGTGACAATATTCGGACCTGGTCAGGAAGCTTGATGAAGTCAGTCCTTCACAGATTCCCAATAATCAAGCAATGAAACTGCCTTCATGTGTCTTATAAAAGTAACGGAACTCAGCTTAGTCTGCCGTCACAATATGAATGATCTTAATATTACACTATACCCTTGATGTACTAGTTCTAGGTTTTCAAGTTACAATGTTAATTTTACAGTGTTCAGGTGGAACCAGTTTTATGTAAGCGTTCTTCAACATTTTTGTGCTAAATTTGTATTATTTGTAAAATGCAATTCGGAAACAGCAAGAAAAAAGTAGAACACTATTTTTTTGTCACACTGTTAAAAATTGTATTAAATGCGTATTGTAAATTTAGCGCAAAAATGTTAAAGTATGTATAAATTGGTTGCACCCAAACACATATTTTAAATTTATGCTCCAAAACAAATATTTCGGATCAAAAACCAATAATTTATACATAAGGGGTATAATGGAATCTTAACTTCACTTTTAAGAAAAATTTTAGTTATGGTTATTTTCCTACATCTTTGGTAGTGTTACATCAAATTAAACTTATTTGTTATTTGTTCAGTCTAGAGACACGATGTTTTGTTTTATTACTATGCTGCTGTTCTACATTTGAGATATTTTCTTATATCGCTATTTTGAGTTGCGGCACATTGCAATGGTTTTATTTCGGCCTCCTAGAAAGGCGGAAGGAATTTACTCCATTTTCCTCAATTTATACAGTTATTTACTTATATATATTTCTTAATTGTAAATCTTCTCAGTACTCCAAACCAACAGTCAGAACCGTATTTATACAGTACGCATATAAAATGTTGAAGGCAGAAGGCTGAGATACGCTATAATCCTTAATGCTTCGCTCTTTAGTTCCGCAGTTGTAGAGAAAATATTTGTTTTAAAATGGAAATTAACGCGTGCATAAAAAATTTTTCCTCACAGTTTGAAGACATATATTATCGTTTGTATCTGAATTTTTCTGTTGTAATACACGAAACGGATTTTTAGATTTTTGCCCCTGAAATATCACATATTTTGTGGTCAAAATAAGCCAAAATGAAGGAAAATAATTTTTTGCTAGCAAACCGTACCTTATTTTATAAAACGCTCGGGCAAAATTGTATACAGTATGACTGTAAACAGTCTCAAATTTTATGAAAGCATTTGGTTAGTAAATATTCTAGTTATTTGCAATTGTTTGAAATAAATGAAAGACCATGGGCTTAAAATAGGCCTATATTTCCTGGAAAATGTGTACTTGCGGATATAAGGTCATCTGAATTATAAGGGCAATACTGACCTGGAGCTCTGAGGTAGGTGTTTGAGGCAAGGTCAGTGATGACGTACTTGCCAACCAGCGACCACGTGCTGGTTTCATAGCAGTTCAGCATGGCCGCGATAGCACCGCTAGACAAAGGCTCGTTCTTGTGGCAGCCTTTGTTCGAATACAGGTCGCTCTTCAAGTACTTTATCTTGCCTTCCGAGTCCACGCCAACCTGTCCGGCAAACAAATGTACGATTAGTTGCTACTACGTAGGGAACACTTCTAGACTTCCAAAGTAATGAATCATATCTTACCGTGACAGATGGCATTATATGCAACATAAGACATTTTTGTCGTAGCTTGTAATACATTTTCAAGCGAACAATGCACATTTTTCTTACGCAAAACCAATGAATTAATTCCAATTATGCAAAACTATAAAACTAGTACACAATTCAAACTACAATCCAATAACTTAAAAAAATTGAGCACGCTTCTTTGGAACATTGTGTTGGTTCCCTCGGAATCACTTGAAAACAACTTTATATATATATATATATATATATATATATATATATATATATAAAATTGCTGTACCACCAAAATACAACTTAGATTCATAAAACTCCAACAAGAAGCATGCACTGGCTTTTAATACAAACACCCACAAAAAAAAAAAAACTATAGAGTCTTTGCCTAACGTCTCACAGGAGAATACTACAACGAAAACTTAACATGCCAGTCTATCTCGCCACGAAATGAGGTGAGGCGATTATCTCCGGGCGTGTCAGTCCGGTTATAGCTCTCCTTTATCCGCGCCTAAAATGCAGAAAATTGCATTTCCTCTTAACAAATCAACGTTTTAAGAATGTGTGCAATATTTATAACCTTCCACATTGACGCTCTTTCTTCCACTCCTAGTCTCGATAGAATCTAAGATGATGTACTAATAATAAATTTCGTACAAATTCCATTCTTCCACTGGAACTTCATGAATGTAAATATGAATAAAAAAATTATAATATTGGTTGAAAAATAACCACAGCTTATTTAAGGTTATCTGTGGTTTTAAGGGCGCGGTTCATCTAAATTTTAAACATATTATTTATTTTTATATTTCTATCAGATATTTTTTTTCTTATTTTATACACAATTTGTGACTAAATATTCTTCTTAGGAAATTTGTGTATCTGTCATATATATTTTTGTATTTAATGAAAATAATAAATTTTTAAATGAGACTCAAAAAAAATTTCAACAATGAAAAAAATATATATATTATTTTGGTTTTTATATGTGTCAGGTAATAGCCTACAACATGGTTATACACTGTGAATTTTTTCGGTTTGGTGTGTCAATTGGTTTTAGTGTCGTGCATAAAACCGTTTAGTACAAATTTTAACGTTTACGACTCATTACACAAAAACTACGAGAGATACACAAATTTCCTAAAAGGAAGATTTGGATACAATTTACGTCTAAAATAAGAAACGAAGTCTGGTAGAAATATCAAAATTAAAAAATGACGTTGAAAACTGAGGTGACCGGCCCTCTTAAGCTACTACCTCCAGCTTACGAGGGAAATGTAACCGAGGCAAAAGTTATACTCAAATTTTATGACAAGTTTCAAACAACCGTTAGCTGATTGCATTTAGTTATAAGTAATTTGGTGCCAGTTGTGGTACACCCCCATTGTCAAAATCATATAATGCTCACAGCAATTTTTCGTCTAATCAAGCTTGGAAGTAATGCTTCGTTGTACACATAAAAAATGCCAGTGAATCTGAAGAAAACATCCCACGACTAGTGAATTCTTCTTGTACTAACTTTTTGGCTGTGATACATGGTCGATCAAAAAATTTATCCAAGGAAACCCAGAACAGCCCAATGAGGCATGGAAAGATCAAGTCTAGGTTTTACATGGAAATAAATGAAAACGGGAAGGAACAAAGGATCTGTAACTAAGGTAAATTATATATTGGAGGGAGTAAACACTTTAAAATGACAATGGGCTGGCCATAACTTGCATAGGAAAGGTGGCAGATGGACATAGTAAGTGCTGGACAAGACAACATCAAAGGACTAGAGGAAGACCACTGGACAGATAGAACAAAGATATCAGGGGGAACCCTGTCACCGGCAGAGAACTACGCAGGACCGTTCAATGAGTAGAGAAGTGTTTTTAAAGATTTTTCTATATCCAAGACTCAAAATGTCCATATCACTTAGTGATTGAATTGGCTGACGATGATTTGATTTATTTATACACATAAAAATATTGTATGTATGCATATCTACATCCAAATATTACGTTTACAAAAAATATCTTTTTCTTGTTGATTTTAAATGTGTTTGTTTTACATCTCATGGTCTCATGAATAATGTAGGTTTCTAAAACATTATACCAGTGTCAGTAAATTTCATGAAATGTTAAAAGTACTTGGATCGAATTTTCACCATACAGAATTTGCTATGAGCTGACGACCCAATAGCGACCACAGTCACAGAATACCAGAACACCGCAGCTCACCTCGTAGTCGATGGCAGTTTCGCCCTTCTTGCCGATGATGGCCATGTTTGTCTCGAGTGGCATGACGACCCTGACGGGTCTGTTGGTCACATAGGCTGCCAGTCCGCACGAGACGGCGACGTAGCTCGACCGTGACAGCTTGCAGCCGAAGCCGCCGCCCAGCCGACGAACTGTGACGTTGAACCTGGACAGTATTGAATGAAATTATTTGAGGTCACTGAAATTTCTGATTTAATAGACCAGAAGGTTATTTCTGCAGTGGAAACCACCCTTTCCACACAAGATAACTGACATTTCTTGTTTCATCCAAACTCTACCTATGAGAAGAGATAAAGTTTATGTTTGTGTTTCTGCCGTACCCCCCTTCCATGCCTGTCTTCCAGAATCTCACGTTTAACTTCTGTAACTGGGCAAGATATTACCACCATTGTGGCACTGGTTAGCTGTCGCATCCTCTCTAGGCTACACCAGTTGGGGTACTGGAGCACAATTGCTGCTTCTGGAGTCGAAATCCCCTAGAGAACTGACTCATTAAGGGCCAGGATGACCTTCTCCTCCCCCTTCTATGAGAATAATTTGGACAACATTCAAGTTAATTTTTGTAATCCTCACTACCATTATCGAATAGGATGGAAGTCACATTGTCCTTTCCCTAGAACACACCCACTACCAGTTCGGGATCACCACCGCGAGAGAGGTCGTAAACTAAACACCATTTCTTTGAATAGCAATAGATAATTTTCCTCCCTAAAATTGGTGACTGTATGTATTCATATATACATTACTTGATACATGCTTTAACTTTCTTGTCATTCAACTGTATAATGTCTTTGGGAATCTACAATGCTGAACGTGTTCTTTAGTCTTCACACCCCAATCAGTGTCCTTTCGAGTTCGTATTACAGTGCAAATAATGTTCCCTTGAGAATTTATGCTAAAAAAATATATATTTATGATGAAGTTAGTTCGTGGGTTGTGGTAGTTCTGCAACAAAAAAGAAACCGGTAACTTTAAGACTAATGTGCTTAATTTGAGAACGCTACGTGAAACGAACTATACACATAATGAAGTAATCGGAAATAATCATTTAGCCCTCTGATAGCTTTAAATTTGCTGGTTTCCTTTGTGTTGTGGATCTGCCACTATTCATACACGAATATCGTTATGAATAAATTTATCATAGGCACTCGAAAGATCTAAATTTTCACTGTAAAATTAAATCGAAAGGATTCTGACGAGAAAGAATAGGTTGCAGAACTTGTCAAATACGTGTGAATTTCTAGGGAGAGCAAAACGTTTCCTAAGTAGAAAAAATATGGTACAAATATTCGTAATAAAAATTAGCTTCTAAACAGGAAAAAAGTACAAATAAAATTCTAACAACAAACACTAACTTCGAAGTTGTTTAGTCACTAATAAACACTTAAATAATTTCAAATTTATTTTCGACGTTTAAGAGTATTGAACTCATGTCACTTTGGTATAAAATTATTAATAATACTATTTATTTAATTTAACTTTATAATACATAAGATTTCATACGCTTATTTAAAGTTGGCTTACGTGTATCTTTGTCAAGAAAACGTTTTTTGTTTGTTGTGCCACTACTTTCCGAGAATATGACGTAGGCTTGTGCTTACAAAAGCCATTTATTGGAACTGCCAATTATTATCCATTTCCTAGAAACTAAATGTCTTAATTATTTATGTATACTAAACTGTAATGTACCTGCTTTCAGGAAGCCCAGTTACATCAGACAATCCCTTTTTCACCAGATCCGGATGCTGCGTGGCGGCGTAAACTTCAAAACCATCTTCCATTGGGACGCAAAGACACGTTTGGGTCTCCATCGGGAAATGATACTGGGAGCCCAAGTCAAAGCTGCCTTTAAGAACTTTGGAGACTTCTCCTGCAGCTGTTCGGCGTTTGCAAAACATTTTCCAGCAAATTAACGTTTTACAAGTGAACATTTTGGCAGACAAGTGCAGTGGAGATCATCACAGAATGATTTAGAGACATGATTTATTTAATATTTATGCAATTTTGTTCTATTTATTTTAGCGGTGACAAAATATACAACTAAAAACATGCCACGTGAAAAGAAGACAGATTTTCTATTATTTTTTATGGCTTTTCACTTGCTCAAAACTGAATAAAATGGTTTTCACACAGTAAAATTGAAAACTAATTTAAAAAAATATTTTAGTTCCAATATGGCGGCTAAATATACTGCCAATGTTTCTGTTACATGGCGTTGTAAATAAACAAAATTAGCATTTAGACTTAAGATAGAATACAATCACACAATTTTGTTACAATCTGAACAACCACGAATATTAAATGAGAGAAAGAGACGTTTCTTTGAAACTAGATGGTAACAAAAAAATAAATATCTTTTGCTTAAATTATGTGTGTAACTTGACTCTGGCCATGTTTTACCTTTGAGTTTAACTGTAGTGATGTACAATAACAATTTAGTATTTTTTGAACTTACCGTGTGCAATATATTTTTAATAAGATTGCACTGCAGTGTTTGTTGGATACAAAACGTTTTGCCTCTTTGGCAAAAAAAAAAAAAGCACTTATTAAAGAAATCTCACAATGTAAATTTTATTTACATAATGTAAGACTACTGTCTTAAAAATTCTCAAGCTAAATTACTTATACTATTATAAATTCATTTTAGTATGCAGGTGTATGGGTTGCACTAAATTTTCTAGGCTTTGACAAAGCACTATGGTCGTGTCTACAATTTTTTGGTCAAAATGAGTTATTGTCACTAGATTGTTGTTTGTTATTTGCTGTGCCAAATGCTAAGGAAGTGTATTGGTCGCATGTGGATAAAAAAAGCCTATGGAGTAAAAATGTTTAGATAATTTAGTGGGTAAGTGAAAAGTTGTTAGAAAGTAAGGTGATATCAACTGTAATTATAAACAATATTTAAGTGCAATAATACAACCGTTACATTGGTATGTTGCTAAACTCAAAGTAAAACATGTTGCTTATGGTTAAATTGTTTTGAACACAAGGTCCCCTGTTTTATTTGGTTTACTTAATTTATTCCTAATTCACTGCAGTAAACAATAAGCTCGAAAAAATAATGCAACGAAAACTTTGAAGAAGTAAAAACCTAAACTATGTTCGTAGTATTTTACTTTTTTGTAAGCACTGTTTAAAAAAATTACGATCTGTGAAACTATAAAATTAACTTTTCTAATTTCTGACTTTACCCCTGGAAATGTTAATATGAACGAGTTTGGAGAGGAATAATATAAGTCTGCTGGACGTTTCTTGTCAATAGATCAAAGTAAATTTGTTGAATTCCAGAGTAACTTAAGGTGAAAAACGATGCAAACCCCATTCGGATTCAATATTACTTGTCGTACAATCAGTGATTGCAAATGAAATAAACCTAATGGAGCACTGGAAAAAGAGTATAGTTGTAGGTACCATACTTCTGTAAAAACAGGGACAGCAAAACAGTTTAGCTGTCGGTACTGTGTGAACTGTTTCTTCAACAATCTGCTTTGTAGAATAAACAAAGAGCCGTGTTGCTTTTACAAACCAAACGGTAACTTCCACAGAACAGATTGTTGAAGTAACTGTCCAGAGTAGTACCGACAAACAAACCGGTTTGTTGTCCCTATTTTAACAAAAGTTTGGTAACGTCAACATTACTTTATCTCAGTAAGTAATGCGACAAATTTCAAATCACTTATATCAACTGAATGTATGGGTTTATGAAAATAAAAGAAACTAAAATAACATATATACTGTATGAAAAAAAAATACATTCCTTATTTTCTTTTTTATCAACTGTTTCGTTGTCCTCATAATTGCAAGTTCAATGTTTTAATGGTTTATCGACAAATCATAAGCAATGATGTATATCCGTAAACCCATAAATTCTTACTATCAAGTTCCATTGGAACACACATTCAAAGATCTCACACATAACAATGATTAAATGTCGCATATCAGATGTGAAATGCTGGTGATATAAGCGATGCACGTACCAGCCTGTTTCTTCGCCTCGATGACCCTCGTGGTCGTTATTTTAGACTTGTCGTTCTTCTTGATGGCGTCCCTCAGGTATATTGTTGGCTTCGTCACGTTGGTATATTCCACTGACACCATGGCCGCCCCAGTGAAGGCAGCTGCTGTGGTCTCTCCCAACACCATCCCTATAGGCTGGCCGGCGTACTCAATGTTACTGGAGCAGTACATCTGCAAAGTAAGAAGCACAGGTAACTGAAACATTTGAGTTAACTACGATGATTGGTAACCGTACACAAATTGCGGATCAGTAAATTTGGTCATTCGTTGTACCACATATTTCTTGGTTTAGTGCCACTAACCAATAATCACTCTATTATTATATTTTTTACCTGAAATAATTTAACTATTGTTGTTGAAACCGAACGGTAACATTTTGCAAATAACGTTGCCTTAAAAGTAAAAATGTACTGCAACAAGTATGCACTAGAGTATATGTAATTAACTCTGCAAGTAATTCTTACTAACGTTAACCATTTACGTACACAAAACATATTTAAGTAATTTGATAAGTATTAAACAACTGGTAAATTAATACCGACCTTTTAATGTGTTCAAGTAGCCAAAACAAAATTTACTCAACATTTGTACATTTCACCTAATAACGAAATAATATAAATATCTTTCCCTTGGCAATAGTAAAAATGTTGTTGTAAACCTTTACTAGCTTATTGATGTCAATACTCAGTCACCAGTGGTAAAATATTTGTGAAAATATTTCTGTATATTATGTGTGTGAATAATAGATATCACAAAGCAAAATTACTTCTTTTATTTAATCTCTCACAGTGCAACGTATGCTGTAATTTTAAGCAAATTTCGTTAAGAAACTCTTTTTTATGGAAAAACCGTCGCTCGTCGTTTGTTTACATAGAACAACCGTGATGTGATGCGGTGCTTTTATAAATTTCTTTCATGCAATAAAATATAAACTACTTGTAAAATATAGCCTTAACGTCTCGTCGACAGCAAGGTCAATAGAGCCGATATAATTGACTTACAGGATCTGGAACAGGTTGCACGAAACCGTGGTCTTTTTTCCCTTATTATTTATCTTGATGCGAGTTTGGAAAATCACGGAAAACTGATATTAGGGCCGGGAATCGAACCCGAATCCTTTAGAATTAGAGCCTGCTATTTAACCAACGCGCCAACTTGCTCATTACACACATTGGAGGGACAGACTCAATGATTTTAAAATTGTCCTTGGTAATTACTTCTGGCAAGCTCTGTGGACGGTAGTTTCAGAGGCTTTAGTCGTGTCAGAAATGGCCAATTCGCAGATATAGTGTTTAGGAACTCAGGGTGGATAGTTTGGAACGTTTATCATTAGTGCTGCATGCGGTTAAGCAGGAAAACTTCAGGGTTGGCGGAATTTTTATGTTTCTATTTTGTGACTTTTCTTGTATCCTGATCCGTTAGACTCTTTAGAAAAGTCACTCCTTAGCCAGAGTAGAGTAAAATTTACGTTTACGAAGTGAACTGCGGAAGTACGTTAGCGTCCAAAAAGTGAACCCAGCTATTTTTTTAATTCATTTGATCACAACCTAACTAATCCGTAATTATCTAACGTACTTCGAGATGTAACTGAGAAAGTCTAGCTGACTCTAGCTGTGTAGTTTTCGCAAAAAACCTTTGAAAATAAATAATAAATTTCTTTGCTGTAAAAGCGAGTAATTTTAGTTAAACTCTCCTTGCAAAAAAAATTTAATTAACATGCTACAGTTTACTAGCAATTCACTGTGATATTTATTACAACATCCTCAATTTATTTAAAAAGTAATAGGTACTATACTTTATGCATACAAAATAATATTGAACATTTTAATTTTTCGTTACACAATGCATGTAATAATACACGGTGGAATTAATTTAATTTGAAATACCGTACAATAAGCTCGAATAAAAATCAACAGACGACTTTACGGAACTACTTGGCGATTTAGTGTGTTATCCTACCTCAAAAAATTACAAACGTAAATCCCCGAATTTTTAGGCAAAGAAATGGGTCACGTGGTTGATATATTAACCTAATTAGTCGTCTCCTAGCAGTTTCAAACACGGCTTTTGAAGAGTCACATAGTTCCTGGAACTTCGGTTACATTCGGTGGTTACGGCGCTTCTAATGTTCTCCAGTGGCATTCAACCCAAATTAAATAACTGCATCTATAGCTCATAATTGATACGGCCAAGTCTCCAAGAAAAAATACTCTGTGGCGCGACAAAGACGAAATGGACACGAGTAGCAGAAAGAATCGATACTTATAAAGGTTTCACAGTAAATAGTGCCAGCTCGAACAATGTAAATAATTTGAAAATTATATTAATTATTATGTATCCTTTTGACGATTAAATATGTTTTCCTTTATATGAAATAAATCAGCGTGTGGTGTTTTATAAGTGAAAAAACTCAAATAAATTTGTAAAATTTCTGTGATAGAATTTTAAGGGGATAAGTGCCTGCCCTTTTTAAATTTTCTTTCTCGCTGTTAAGTTCCATACAATCAGATTTATTAAAATTTCTCGTATGACATGGCAGATATATTACCTTCTTAAGCGTTGCCAAGTTATCACACCTTCATTACCTTTCTTAGTTTTTAACTAGTAACCTTCCGGAGGAAGAATGAAATTTTTTTTCTACAATTGGTCACTGTGCTATTATAAGCAACAGTAGTTGAGCAATGCCGACTGTATAGAACGTAAGAAGCTATTATCTCTGCATTGTCGAAGCATAAAACTTCATACAAAATTTGTAGGCAGAATTCAATAAAGAATTTCTATTATTCCAACATTGCGGGTACTGATCACTCTTATTGTTATTTAGAATTATTACGCGTGTAGGAGTGGGCTGTACCTAAGTGACGTATGACATATGTAAGCTTATTATCTTGTTAAGTGCCCAGCCTCGTTGTATCACCAGCTTTTCATTCACTCATTAGCAACCAGGCTGTTAGAAGTTTGGTAGTGTGCTTACGTGCATTATTGGTAACAGATTTACTAGAACTTTATATTTTTTTACTAAATGACTGGGTTGATGTTGACATGTGTGCAGTGTTTATATAATGTTCCGTTAAATTTACAAAGGTAGTACGGAATATACAAACACCGCAAGGGCTATGTGAATTAATAGTAAATTCCGTCTATATAAAATAGTCATAAATACCTCATTTGCCCTTTTTCACTCCTTGGGAGTCGGACTTCGATAATCGCGAAACAACTTTTTGGTATTTGCGTGATCAAAATTATGAGGAATAATTCAACTCTGTATCTTGAAAATGTAGCTAGATAGCTAGGAATAATGAAAACAAATTTCACGTCTTTTATACAACTTAATAGTCAAATTTCGAAAACTCCATAAATCGTCTAATATGATTCTTTATGACTTTATAATTAAAGAAAAAATCACTACGGGAGCCCATCTGGTTAGATTTTCATTGACGATTCATGGAAAGCATATTTCACCCAATACACACACATAGGGAAAAAATAAAAATAAAAAAAATAAAAAAATAAATATAATAAATAAATAAAACTCCCATCTCAGTGTTTGCCTACTCCCTGAGAGGAACTCACGCACATTTTACTTTTCTAGGTTCAGCGGTTTGTGCTGTGGCTTGACGTGTCAGCCAGCCAGTAAACCATATTATTAATGGAAATTAAAACTGATACTGTTTTTTTGTTACATATGAAATCCATTGTATCATATAAATAAGTATTTTCTTGTTTTTATGGTACCACAGTACTAGAAGAGAATGCCACATGTAAACATTAAGAACTTTATGTACAAAGTTTAATTTTCAATCTATTTTCCTACCTGTTCGTATTCCAACACGTTTATGTCTGTTGCGATACACACAAACGTGTTTATCCCAGGAATGTCTTGGGCGGTGATGAACTTGACCACACCCGGTACTTTCTGTAACAGAAAATGTACACAGGCAAGTTAGTTTCTTCTGACATCGCTGCGGAGTTTGATTGTATCTTTTGACTGAGAACTGAGCATGTAACTGTTATAAACTGTCAAGTATATAGTTTGGTCATCACTGTTACCCGATTGAATAATTCTTTTGGGAAAGGGCGTACGCCACTTTTATTTCTAAACTCACTTCATTACATGATTGCACTGTAGTGATGCTGTCACACGTTCCTTGTAAAAACGACGTCTCCACATTATTGAAACATGTATACGACTTAAATATTCAGTAGCCATACGGAAGTTCATAGCAAGGGATCGTGTTAAAAAAAAACTAACTTGCTGGCTTTTCTTCAAACATGCAGATTAGGAAAAGAAGCAGTATAAAGCCACAATGTTTAATTAAATGCGCACTCAAAAGGCAAAGTAAACTGCACAAAGCTTTGAATACGATTTCAGTGCATTGAAAAGGGCAAAATTTCCATGACAATTATACCCTTCTCACGGGCAGTTGAGTAATAACGTTGAAAATCTAACTAAAGAAAATTTCACGGATACGTTAAGAAATTAATTACCATTAAATATGATTGTGAAATTTAAATTATATTTCAGAACTACATTCTTTTTGCTCTCCTGAGAAACTTCATTTTAATGAGAAGTGGCATTTTACAACAGACTGAGTCAATTATGTGATCGGGACTACAACCCCGGAATCTCGGGTTAAATTTCCGGTGGGGTTGCTCCCGATTTCTGTATTTTTAAAACTTGGTGGACGGTATAGTTGACTTGGTACTCTCTCGTTTTCTCTGCCCTTACATTCTGCCGCTCTGCTCCTCTTTTAACTCTCACGGGCTCTAACGACCTATTTGTTGAGCTTTTAGCGAATTCCGTCATATGTTCACGTACACGATAACCAAAATAGAATACAATAAACTCTTACTGTAGATGAATTAACGAATTTTCCCCCCGTTTTCAGAAAATAAAAGATTAGTTTATTTATTATGGGATTATAGTCTTTAGAGTTTATTAATTTCGACTATAGTCCAATTTTAATTGCTCAGTCTGTGTCGAATACACGCGAAAATGGCGCTTCTACTAAGATACCGCGATTATGTTTTCCTCCGTATGCAGTTGTTTTAAAATATTACAATTTTGACTTACCCGTCGTAAAAAATACGCAACCTACACGAAAAAATTAGATCCGTATTTAAGAAGAGTTCCTATGAGTTTGAACGAACTAAAAATATTTTCACAAATAACGGACACTTTTGCAAAATTTGTTAAAATATCAACAATCCTGAGTTAAATTTTGGCACGTATTATCGTCGTTTTCAGGTGTTCATTATTGTATTATTCTTAGGTATTTAATGGGCACCCTATCGGTAACATTTTGATTTCGATACGTAGTTGAAACGAAAAATTTATCAAACTGAAATATTTTTTCGTATAAATATAAATAGAACCATATTTGTTTCTGCAAAACTGTTTTAAGTAGGTCGTCTATTGTGTAAGTGAAGTATAAATCAAATGCGCACTACGTACGATGCTGGTGCCTAGGAAGTGATATTGTCTATACTCGCAAACACTAGATGACCTCCAGTGGTTTAAACTTTCAACACAAGCATGCGAGGTATTTAAATTAAAGACGTGACACTGACATATCAAGCTGCTCGATCCAATAGAAAATTAGTATGAGCCCATTAATTTATCATGTTTCCCGCAAGTATTAATTTAGTTTTGTCTGAAAAACAACAGCCTGGGATACTCGTGTTTGTAAGCCACGGTAACGATATTTCCAAGCTCCGTGGTAAGAACACTCCATGGTGTCATATTCTGGAACGGGTTTTCTTTCATCAAGCAAAAGCAGTCAGGTTGTGTTTAACCGATTTGTTGCAGAAAACGTTCACTTCAAAGTCGCTGCAGTTCAGTTGTTGCTTAAGGTAGGCAACACCCTTAAGGCTCGGTTTCAGTCGCAATTTTGAATTGTATTATTTTATGTAATTATAAGAAGAAAAGTGCTAAATACGTGATTATACTTCAAATTCTATATACCTTTCGCTATAGTACAGACCCTGCGATTTAGCGATTAACATATAATTACGCCGCAATATGTGCGGCAAATTTTTTATAGTCATAATTTGCCCGACAAATCGCGACCTAACTATACATTACTAGCATTACTAGCTCTATTGTCATGCTTGTATTGTTGTAGTTCAATGTAAATTGCATTTGCGGTATAGTCGCAGATTTTACATTTTCCTTCTCAGAATCAACAAAAAAAAAAAAAAAAAAATTAATATGACGTCTGAAACCGAGCCTTTAATTTGGAAAAGCTATCGGTAACATAAAAGTTTGCATACCAGAGCAGCTGAAGGATCAATCTTGCTTATCTTTCCCTGGGCAACGTTGGTGACAACGTATGCTCCGAAAAGCTCATTTTGGTAGTACGGTGTATCATGGACGTACTTGGCTTCCCCTGGAAACATACCACCATAGATGCATCATTCCAGACAGAGGATCATAGAACGAAGCTAGTACATTTTCGGATGGCAGACAATACTTGTATTTAAATAGTCTTCTTACAACTTAGCAAAAATAAAAAGCTTCGGCTATTAATAGAATACAGTAACAAATTGTTCTTGAAAACTAAAAGAGTTACAATAATCTGTTTTATTTACGAATACACAGACTGTACACATACATTTTGCAGCTGATATGTTCAAATTTACTAACGTAGCATGTATGTGGGTAAATATATCAATGCATAAAAATAATATGTTAAAATGCATGTTAAAACACTCTAGACAACCGTCGTGACCAAGGTAATATAAGAAGCAGAAACTCGTAAGAAATTCGTTAAAAAAGAAAGACAGTAAAATAATTTTACCTTCCAAGAAAACTATTATGAAAAGATGGGTTTCGAAGACGTTTCTTCAAAGAAGTAACAGATTTACAAAAGGTGACAACCGACTTAGAATTTTAACAAGTTGGGAGCAACTAACAGACAATTTAAAAAATATATAATTGAAGACCTCGGGAGTAAATAATGATAACCATCATTCCTGTAGTTTTCAACTTTGGTGTAATAAAGTATATCAAATCTGGACAAATGTGTTACATAAATGTATCATTTATTATGTGGTATAGTGGTATAAAATTTTCTACCCACGTATTTTGTAAATAAGTATTTCATAGAAATTTACGTATAGAATTTTTTACATAGGTTGTCTTATAATGTTATAATTATTTACTCCCGAGGTCTTTAATTTCTAAGTTTTTCGTTTTAGAATGTACGTTAGTTTAAACAATTACGTGCTATGTTTTATAGAGTTATTTTGTGGCCACATAGTGCCAGAACAATTGGGAAGTTTTGAATCACCACACACTACATATAATTATTAATCTGTATTCTGAACTATTTCATGCTGATTATGTATTTTTGTATAGCGTGGTATGAAAGAAACATAGTGGTGTTGATGTGTTATGGTGCCAGAACATTTCAACAAAGTCCTTATAAATTTAAAATTATTTGTTCTTGAAAATTTGTCGTTCAAATACGTGTATGGTGCTAAATTAAGAAGTTGTTATTTAATTGACTGTTCATGCTTAAACGAAATAAAACTATAAAACCAACAGTATTTCAAAAAGTTTATTTCAACCTTAGTAGCAGAAATTATTGATCTCAACTATCGTAAACCCTAACTCTGCACTATAGTTTATGCCTCAGTATTTTCGTTGGTTGCTACTCTCCAAGGATAAAACAAGTTGTGTCAACGTAATTAAATATTTACATCTTATTTTCCAAGGTAATGTCAAATTGTAGGGAAAAATTGTCTGGTGCAGTTACCCCACACGAGCAAAATCAACTTCTGCTTACGATGTAATTCAGCGGTTTGAAAGTTTGAGACATATACATTTATACTTTATTTTTCCCGATTCTTGACTTGACGAATTCAAGAATTAACTTCGTAAAGTCTGTGTACCTAGTGCCTTGATTTGTGAGTATTGTAAAACATTAAACTTGGTATTTCTTAGGAACTAGGCATAATTCTGCTTAAGCCTATGTTTAAAATTAAGGAAACCATACACCATCGTAATAATATTTTTTTCTGTTACATATCTAACACGTATGTATTGCTTCTTTCTTGGCAATGGGTTCAACGGAAATTGGTTGCATCCGATATTAATGGAATTAAATAAATGTTATAGAATGCAAGTGTCCAAGCAAAATCAACTATTAGAACTGTATAGTTCTCTATGTATACCAGGTGAAGAAGGTCAAAACGACGAGAGAAAAGGTGGTATTGGGACACGTTTAGTAAGCAAGGTTTAAATTTGAATGACAAAGGACTCCAAACACGCACTGATAATAATTAGCACGGCTCCTGTACCAAACGTTGTTACCATTTTACCTACAATATATATATATATATATATATATATATATATATATATATATATATATATATATATATATATATGTAAATTTGTTTACAGTTGCACCTTCCTGTAGTCTGCCGCCTGTACGAAATCCTTTATGTCATTGGTTGCTGAAGAAATGTTAGGTAGCTCAACAGATGACGAATTGGACAAAGAAAATGATAAACCATTTAGTGGTAAAAAATATTCAAGGCACTGTTGTTTGACATGTTCAAGGACACGAATGGTGCAAATTGGAATGAAAGTAGAGTGTGATTGTCCAATAAAGAAATCAATATCTGAATGTAATTGCAATTGTGTCAAACATGTTCATGTAATTGTATTAGTCTGTATAGTTTGCAATTCTCAATTTGAACATTGTAGATTTAATAGTTTCATACCGTCATGTAAATTGTATTGTTTGAATAGTGTAAGAAAAAAGAAATTTTAATTCTTTAATGTACACGATAATTACGTATAGCGTAGTAACTTGGTAGAAGAGATAAATGAATATTAGAGACATGAAAGTGAAACCTATGGTAAAGACTAACCAAATTAAATTCTACAGTTAGGAAGAAGCATGAAACAATAACGCAAAAATGCAAAACTCTAAAATATAAAATACAAAGACAAAATTATTACGCCTTAGAAGTAAAAGAAAATGAAATAATTGGGAACCACATAGAACTATAATTTTGCATCGCAACAGTACAGAGCAAAATACAAGACTTATAGAAAATAAATAATGTGACAAAAATATTGGAAAACATATATTAAAATTATTACTAAGGACAAGAGGGTATTCAGAAGTGCCCACTTTGCCGTGAACAGCCTATAGTTCATCGAACGCTATATTAGATGCTATAGACACTGCGACACTTTGACCCTCGAGTAGCACCAACAGCGGAGAGGTCGCCGTGAAAGACAAAATATGGATTGAAGAACTGAATTAACTAACAAATAATTTGATTAATTTGAGTATCACGCTTTGTTTCCGTTATTACGTGGTGGAACGTCGTGCGTTATTCAGAGCATGTCATAACGAATAATGTTGATGTTCGCCAATTAGCATACCGTTCCATATCGCTCGGTACTTAAGTAGATTTTACAACTGAAATAAAAAACACAGACGTTTACTTGTTGTTAGAATCATTTGGCGGTTACTTGGAGAGACCGTCAGTAAGTAAATGCAGCCACTATTTGCCATAGTTCACAATACTCTCTTTAGAATTAACTTACCTGATGTTTGGTAGATTGCTTCTATCTTTGGTATAGGTTGGTTTAGTGGCCACAAGGACTTGTCTGTCTGATAGGTCTGAGTTCCTGATGATAGTGGACGAGTCAGCAGCTCCCCACCACTCTTGTACCTCGAGTTAACTCGGTCAGAGGCCAGAGACAGCAAGAACTGAAACATAGACGTCATCATTTTGCTTTTAAATTTGTGTATTTATCCTAATGCATATCAAAACATTTTCTTTTCGTTTATCAGATTTGCTATTTATCTTAACGAGGAAAACTTAATTTAAAGACTGAGTGAAAATATTTTCACCAACGTTGTAAAGCATACGGGAAGGGACTATGCTAAGACAACTGCGAACACGTGAAATGAATTCCCTCTAGTGAGAAGAACATTAAAAGGAGACAATAACTAAATAATAAAAACAAGTTATAATCACTCACAGTAGCTGATTTGGGGGAATGAGTAAAAGGGATCGTATGGACAATGGAGGAATGTCTACTTAGACAAGAGCCGTTAGTTACATAGTTGTAAGGTAGATTTGTGTCATACAAATATACGAACGCACTTGCGTTGGGAAGTGAAGCACAGACGCGCTGAATCAGTCATACGAGTTGGTGGAATGTACTTAAGTAAAATTTTGTAAGAAATTGATTACTTGCTCTTGATTTACAAGTCCCAAAATCATTGTCACACCACAACACAAAACATACGCGTACACCCTTCCAAACTACATAGACTATGTAACCAGATTCAGGTTGCAGCTTTTGAATCCAACCTCATTTCACTCCACCTGATCTTCGTACTGAAAGGAAACTTCAACCCTGCCAGTATTTTGTTACAGCTATAAAGAAGCGAAATAGTATCGAAGTTGCTTTTGACGTTAAAGAAATTGTGACTGCACGAAGCTCATGACCCGGAAGTTCTGTTTGAAGTTTGAGTAATTATAGACAGCTGAAGTATGTTTGATGTTAGTCGAGCTTCACACAGGACTGATATTTCGTGATAGTAAAATTCTTGACGCAATACTGTTACCTTGAGCACACTCTGTTATTTTCTGCATTTTAATGTATTCCGTGAACCGATTCATTTAGTGTGATATAAAATTGTCTGAGGGAAGTTACATATGTGTATGATGTAAAGTGTAAGTGGGAATGAATTATTATTGAGGGTTACCTTATATAACAATGCCTTGGCCAGCCCCTTCCTGTACTCTGGAGAAGCCTCTGGAGGCTCAAGAACCGGCTCCAGCTCCGTGTCCAGGATCCTGATGGCCTCCTTCATCACCTTCTCGTCGTAGATCACTTTCCCGTTCAGGTACTCCTCCGTCTTTGTCGCGTGTATCTACGGATAAAAGTTACTTCCAGAATAACAACAGGTACCGTGAATGATACATACAAAAAGTTAATCCTCCTACCTTGGTTGTCATCAGATATTAAATAATTGTTTTGTACTGTATTTTGTTTGAAAATTAATAACGAATTAAAATTGAACGAAGCGGTAATTTCTAATTTCAGTGTAACATAGCAATAAATAAATAAATAAATAGCGTAAATACGTATGTAACTGATAAATTCAGTTGGTCAAGAAAGAAGTCTAAAGGGGACGGAAACAGTAAATCAAAGAAAATAAATAATTTGGTGGGATATGGTTTGAGATATATGACCCCAAGCCCCGCCAGCTGGATGTGGTGTGGTAATGTATCTGTGAATGGAACGAGATACTTATCTTAATAGTAGATAATCTGTGCCGATAAGCATAACGTTCCACATCTTATGTACAGTACACGTTTAATATAGCTGTATGAAAATAAATACGATCTTCCGATGCACATGTCCTAAAAAACTGAAGTCTTTATAGTTGATATTTTCAGTTAGTGAAATTTCTAAAGTGAAGTCATTATGTAGGCATAAATTTAAATGTATGTACGAAGACTTGTTTCTGAACAAGCTGAGATATTACACATTTAAATAAAAATGTAAAAAGTGTATCAGTTGTTAGTTGTGTCTTAGAATATAAATATATTCTGTTGGAACCTAGTAATTATTCTGTTTATATATTTTTAGTTGAAAAAATTGTTTTAAGTTTGATGTCAATGATTGCCATTTAGAGATTTAAAATAAATTGTGAGCTCTGTAGTACAATGTATATGAATGTATTCTTATAGCACACATAGCTTATTGATTAATTAATGCTGCATTTATTCACAACCATAAGCATATAACGGTAAACTGTTTACTGATTGAGTTTTATTTATCTAACATACATTCGTAAAATAGTTCCGTAAGTTTACTTAAATTTTCCGTTCTGGGTACCTTATGTAAAACTGTTTTGTGAATCAGTTTATTTTAACGTAACATTCCTAATGCTCAAAATAACTTCTTGTACAAGATTTTTAATTTTATGGTTTCTGAAGTTAACTATTCTACTGAATGGCTGAATTATTTTCGTCATAAATTAATGTGTTATTAATGCACCAAATAGTATTGCAATTTTACTTCATGTTTTTCATACCTCCAAACGTTATTTTGTAAATTAAATTAACGTCCTACAGAATGGTGTGTTAAAATACACAAATGTAAGAATTTTCAAGGTTCAATTAAATTCTAATTTTAATGGCCACAATATTCAAGCCAGCCAACTGGGGTTAAGCAGCTCAATTTTTGCGCGAGTTTTGCAAAGATTTGTACCTACTTTACCCGACAGTGGAAACTAATAAATTTCTTGAAGAACCCAATAGTCGTTGAGAATCATTTACACGTATGAAACATTTCCAACTTGTCACATGTTATTAATTATCTGTGCTGTAAATGTAGTACTCAGAAAAAAAATCCTACACTGTATATTATTAAGGTATGATGGAAATTTCAGAAAAAAAATGTATCTCGTACATTATAATCGAACTAAGATGCAGTGAGTATTAAAGAGGCCGGTCCAGTGTTTCCGGCGCATGCACGCAACCCGCATTAACATCTTATAAGTCAAGGCTAATTTTACCTCCGCTATAGAAGTAAGAGTATTACTAATACCAACATTTTCTTCGCGCTTAATCAAAGACAGAGTCTTTCTGAAAAATTTAGTACAACAAACGGTTACATTAAAAACCTAATACAAAAAAATTTTTTTTGAAAAATTTATAGTGTACCATTATTTACACTTAACTTCGGCGAACGCAGCGAAAATAAGAACGACTGTCTCTTTCATAACACACGAAGATAATGTTGATATGTGTAATACTTATATTGCTATATAGCGAAGGTAACATTAGCCTTGATTCAAATGGGGTTGAAGCTGGCTGCATAAACGCGCCTGAAACACTGGAAGTGCCTCTTAAGTGGATTGCTACGATAAGTTCATCCATAACAAATCGCAGTATGTGTAATACACACACTCACACACACATACTGAATACACAATTAAAACTGGGTAATATCCATCTCGCACAGTTCTATATTTTCATTATTATTACAACGCGTACCAATACAAGCATTATCCGGATATGCATAAACTATCGACGTGTGAACCTGGTTTAACAACCGTAGCACGGCAGCCCGGCTACAGTTGGAATAAACTCTGTACATACAGTGTTGAGATCAACATGATGTCTTGTATATCAGGATTTAAAAAAATATGGCACAGGACTTACAAACTCTTCGGTAATGTGTCCAAACACAATGGTGGGTTTCTGAGTCAACTTGCCACTGTCGTCATCACTCAGCTTGAAGAGGAATCCTGCATTCACGTAGGCGTGCGTGTTCTGTGCCCGCGCCATTATCTGCAAAGCAAACAACACACGACAGGCTACAGCAGACACAATACTTATACACGACAGATGTACATTTATTGGGTGCAGAAATTGCGAATGCTTTCGTTAATCAACTTCACGTAAGAGCGAATGCAAAATACATCGACCATGGTAATAATATCAGAAATGAGAGACACATGGTGGTTTTACGTGGATTGGTTTCTATGTACATCGAAGACCTAAGACTTACACTGAGAAATAAATTGTATTTATATACAGCGAAAATATGTATTGCTGCCGTGATTCATACAGACCAATATGGTCCAGATGTTAAGATACAGTGTATTACTTTCGCCTAAAAGGCTGGACAACGTCTAACTGCACACTTGAAGTATTTACTTTAAGACTGTATCGTCCACTGCAACAATATCACCGTTCAATAAATTTCTTGAAAATATAATACCTTAAATTACAATTTGGTCATTAATTTCACGGAGTGTATAATTTTAATTAGCATATACACCTACAATTGTGTTATTATATCCTTAATTTTATCACCATTTGTTTCGAGCAAGTGTAACACTTATTTCATGATAATAAAAATTGTTACCTGGCCTATTTAATGTAAAGTAAGAAAATAATACACGCAGGTAAGTGTTAAAATACTAACCTTGTACGTTTTAATAGAATATGTGCTGTCCAGCTGCGGAAGATCTATGCTCTTTATTATCTTCTTGTTCATGTCCAGTTTAAGGTAGTCAGGCAGAGTGACGTTGTTTTTCGTGCCTGTTTCCGACACTGCAAACACAAATAATTATTCTATTAGTTGGCAAACATGTAAATTTTAACGATCGTGTTATAACCAGATAACCGGATGTGCATTATTTACTGTGTGGCTATAATTGACCAATAATAATACGAAATAAAAATTATGAGTAACTGAATCGGTAGGCAAACAAAATTCTTTATTGATCAGAAGTCAACAATGAAATAAAAGTTGAGTGTTTAAACAAACACACACGGACGTACACAACCTAAAAAACTGACGAGTCCACAAACAAAATTTTTTTCACCAAATTTTCAAACGATAAATGTAGGTTTATGAGATTACCCAATCGTTTGTTTTTAATGTGTCCAAGTGTTTCTATGTGGGTATGTGTCTGCATGTGCCTATGTTTATCGCCCCTAAAAACTTTTGAACCTGTGCGCCGAAAGTCATGAAACTTTCTACGCGTAGAGTATTTAGAAATCTAACTTCGTTTTTATTTATTTTGTTCACGACAATTTCGTACTTTTAAAATTGTTGCCACTGGAATTTTTTTTTTTTCACCACACTAGGAGCAAACTTTCTTAATTTTATTAACTTTTATGTATTTTGTCCATGATGCGCTTATTTTTTTTATCAAAATTGTGTCAATTCTTTTATTTTTGCTAGTATGACATACACTGAAATATTATTAAGAACTTTATCGAAGTAGGTAGGATGCCTACTTTTTGGTAATGTGACTTGACTTTTATGTATTTCATTGACGCCTTGCTCATGTTTTCAAAGTAGCAGAGATTTGAGCATTTTGACACAAATAGTAAGTGGAGAAACACATTTTATCAAAATTTCATCAAACTTGGTGCACGTAAAAGGACTTGATTTTGGTGTATTTTGCTAACATCCTGTTAATTTTTTTTCAAAGTGGTGTCTATTTGAACATTTTTTATTAAATGAGTTAGTTAAACAATTAATTTATCATAATTTCAGCAAATTTGGTGCACAAAGTTCTTAGTACCTTAAGGCATCATTTATGAATATTATAAATATCGTATACCTGTTATGAAAATGAAGGTCATTTAAATTTTTTTATTACGAGTGATTTCCCTGTAAGCAATTTTCAGAATTTCATTAACCGCCGTACGCATGCAGTACTTAATACATGTACTTGAGTTTCGTATATTTTTCTAAAAAATAAAAAGTATTAGGTTTTCTGAAATGGAGGCCCTCTGAACATTTATTATCATATGAAGCATTTCAGAATCATTTTTAAAAACCACGTAAAACTCGGAACATATTTATAGCTAAGTAAGGTAACGTGACATAAATGTTCTTTTCTTATGCTGTGTAATGATAAGTAATGCACGTTTCCAATTTTGAAGAATTCATGATATGGTTACATTCATTTTCATAAATGTGTCTAAAGAAGTTCTGAACCAACAGTAAGCAAAAATAATATTTATCAACATTAACGTCCAATTTAGTTTTAACTAGTTTTTATTATGAAGGTCTACTATGTTAGAATGTGCCACGAGATTAAGTAAGATGTTATTTCATATTTATAGATCTACGTGACCGATACTAAATTCTATTTGAGGAATGTATGCCTTTAAGTTATACGGGTACATTCTTGTCACACTAACAAAATTCTTTGAAATTAGTTATCAAACATTTTTGAACACAAATTCAAAATAATTCGAAATAAAAAAAATATGGTGCATTTCGAATGATGCACGTTAAAGTTAAATATATTTTTGGACCTCTTTTTTTAGACAACGTAACAATTGTCAACATTAAGTGTTTTTATTTAGCAAGTGCAAGAGCTTAATGTTTGCTTATAATAATTACATTAAAAAAGCACATATTTTTCATACACGAATACTCGATACCTAACGGTATTCTTCAGTCAAACCTTAGAGCTAATGAAATAAAGAAATGTGTTTGATAAGAAATAAGCATTAACTCTGGATAATAAGCAAAACATTGTGCACAGAATTCGTACCAGGAAATTTAACAAATGTGCATGAACAGTTGAGGGAATAATAATGTATCATATCTATATCTATAACAAACTGTTGCGATAATTTCGCTTTCAGAGATATAATTTAACAGCACCCTATTTTAAGTACAGGAAAATTCTGCTTGAATGATTCATCTCCTCATAATTTTCACGTTTCAATATCTGATACTAACAAAATCCTGTAAGCAAGTGTTGCAGCTAATTACCATTACGCTATTTTAAAACTCAGGGTGATCTCCTAGAGCTTATTTTTGTAATGCGATCAATGAACATGTAATTGTTTTTCGTGCAATCTAATAAGAATCGCGCTCGCAGATGCTCATGAGTTAGGAATGTTAGCAAGAACAGTAAAAAAATGTGCCATTTTCTTACCAATAGTCAAAGTAGCTCCAACGGTTTCCAACGCGAGGAATAAGTCAGATGGAAATCCATTGTGCTTGTACTTAATAGACAAGTTACCAGCCAATGTACCAATCTGTAAATAAATAAGAATGAAACATAAAATAAAATCACTTAATTTACAGTTGTAGGTAACTACATCATCTTTTTTTTAGATTTAACTGTTCTTAATGGCTTTGTGACTTCGCGTGAAAGGAAACGAGAAAAAATTAAGACACCGACTATAAATTTGTTGTTGTTGATGAACACAGTTATGAATGTCATTTTAAGATTAAATGTTATGGAACTAAAAGTTATGGAATTAAAATTGCAAGATATCTGTAAGACACAATAGAATTCGGTGGTTCGTGTGTTTTCCGAAGTCATAGTAATTCCATGAAGAATGTTCTCTAGAATAAATAAAACCGTTCGCTTTTGACCTATGAATAAATTATGATCTCTTGTTCTGATAGACTTAGAGTTTAACACAAAATTTTAGTGACTATGTAAAAACCCTTTTATGAATTTCATTTTAACTTACTTATAGGGAAGACTTTCTGGTGTGTTTAATGCCCATTATAATATGCTGATCAACATGCTAGTATAGAAAAATTTCTAAACCTGCATTGTGAAAATATCTATAAAAATGTAATACAATTACTTCAACCACTTTTCTTAAACGTGTCGCTCGTTTTTTAAAAATATTTACTAATCTAATGGCTGACGAAATATCACAAAAAAATCACGGAAATGATATAAAATTTGTTACTGCCCACCGGAACTCCTTTAAGTTATTGCTTACGTTTTAAGGCCAATCATAATTATTAATCTTGCAACTTTCTAAGAAAAACTCAGTTTATGACCCCAACAATTAATTTTAAATATTTTAAAAGCATTCTTCAACTTCTGTCCCGATATTACCAAAACAACAAAATGAAAATTATTAAATACACATCAGTGTACAACGCCCTTAGGATATTGTTTGCGTGAGATATACCTTACATGTTTATGGATACAAGTAGCTGCCTAATAACTGGTACGGATCACCTACATTCCTCACTGGAACGTTGGCTATGAGGTCTATGTGGTCAGCCACTGCCTTGGCATAGGCATAGCCAGTCTGGCTGGAGATTGCGTTAAGTGTTCCCATGGCCTCCGTCAAGGATACACAACCCCCGAACGAGAGGTTAGGCGTGGTTGTGATGGTCCTTAGTTCTGGCACCCCGGTTATGTCGATATACACGTCCGCGGTCCTCATATCGCGGTACACTCCTGTAACATTAGAACAGTATAAATTGTCCTTAGCCTTACAAAAAATATCGTATTACACATTGCAGATCATGTTTCGAGCTGTGGTTGGCGTTTCATAGCCTTAATTGAGAATTTAAAACTTCTCAAATAATTGCCAATAAAAGATAAAGAAGCGTGAAGAAAGTTCTCTCACTATCGGTACCTATTTTATATTACTGTGGCTTGCAATTCGACGTAATTTGATCACTTTGGAGGCATATATACGAATAATAAGCCCGATTATAAATTTCAGTAAAAATATACTAAGTCTTTCCAACCCCTGGGGTTTAACAGTGGCAATTTAATATTAAAGTGAGTGTTAGGCAATTTCATTGTATTTTAGGTTTTTGAAAAAATAACATTTATTCAAATTGTATTCTCGAAATTTTCTTCGACGAGGAATAGGATATATTCTTGGTAAACTGCTTGACATACGTAATTTTGGAATCTTTCATTAATTTGTCCTGCAGAATCATTGCAAGATAATTCTTGAAAGTTAACATATAATTCCCTTGAAAAGATTCTGCATGACAAATCAATAACAAATTCCATTATTATGTATGTCAATCACTTTACCAATGATATATCCTATTCTTTGTCGAAGAGAAAATTTCGATTATACAATCTGAATAAATGTTATGGCTCAAAAAACCGAAAATACAGTAAAATTGCGTTAACACTCACCCTAAAGAACATGTTTCAAACCATGTAAGCTTCGTGAGTTGATAGGTCAAGTTTAAAGTTTTATTTTGTGTTTGTGTTTGAATTAACATAGGCCTACTTATTTTAAGAGTTAAATTTTTTAATTAAATGTTATGGCAATCATATGATTTCTCAGCTCTTAACATTGTAGTTGCATGAGATAGCTGTTATTTCTGCAGTTGAACACAATGTACTTACATTTAGTTACTATTTACGAAGTGTAATAGTTATGACTAAAGAAGGCATGCTAGTGTATACGTATAAAATAAGCTCCCAGGTTAATTTGCCAGTTATTAATAATCATAATTAATATTTGGTTAATTACTGAAAGTTAAAGCAAAAAATAATGCCTCGCTAAAAGTATATTTAACTATGCATTAAATACTCTACGGTCGTATTGGACTTTATATACATACATACACGTACACACATACTTGTATATGTGCAGTACATACACATATATATATTTTTTCTGTTTATATATCAAATTAATTCTATTTTCGTAACAGATATAACATAAATTGGTCAATAAATAAGGTTCACATACGACCTACTATATATGGTAATTATAGTAGAAACATAGCATTAATAAAAAACGGGAGTTTGGCAAACAACTCAGTACTAGAAGATACTAATGTTGTGAAATGTTTGATAGGTTGTTATAACGTACCATAAGCGGTGTTGCCGCCGACCAGCATGTATGTCTTATCTTCAATGAGGTTCAACACCTCGAATATCTGGGCTATTGTAGTGACACGGTACCAGTCGTTGACTGTCTGTTTCACGTGCACAGCGGCATCCATATTGACGGGCACCTTGTCCACTATCTCAAGGTCACCGCAGCACTTCTGTCCACAGCAGCTGCCTTCCTTGGGACAGCACGTCGTCTTGTACACATCCTACGCACGGAACACACCAACTTTTAGTGGACGAGATCACATACCACTAACGGATGTATAGCGTTTTATATATGTGCATTACTTCTAAGTGGATATTCAATGTTAAGAATTGCACAATTGTACGCTTTGTGTTTGGTACGTTTGCTTTCGAGGTAGTGGATTATTAATCACATCCTGACATGTAGCTAGTCGAGTAACATATTTATTGATAAATAATAAGTTTTTGGAATAATACATTTAATTTATAAATGTTGGGTTGATAAACATAGAATTTTCACTATTTTTCCTGATGCACTTAAGATGCCAATTAAAAATGTAAGATGAAAATTTAATAAACATTATACATATAAGATTCTTGGCAATTTCTACAAATTTCCAGAATATAGGGAGGGTGTTATTTCTTGACAACAAACCATTCCTGGAAACAAGATCAATTAAGGTTTTGGCTAGTAATTAAACTAAAGAAATTCCTTTTAAGTAAACAGACTAATTTATATAATATTTTATTTCGAAAAGAAGCTACATAGAAACAAATTCATCACAACTACGAGACATTAAAAAATACATGATAATTTTTTTTCTGAACAGAAAATTCTATTTTATGATAAAGTGGCCTTAGTTAAACCAACAAATATTTTGATATTTAGAGTCGTGAAGAAATACATATTGTATGGATAATAAGGTCAAGTTTCCAGACAATTCTTAGAAGTTGTGACGAGCTTACATTAGCTGAAAATTCAAGACATGTTATTACGTAGTTTTCTAAAGTCGGTTGTACTATCAATATTATCCACATATAATTTCTGGCCAGTTACCTGAAAGCGAGGTTACTGGCAACTTTGGCGGGAAAATGTCATTAAATTAAAGTGTAGCCACCATCCGATACGTCACAAAATATTAGGTACTGCGGCAAAGAACGAGTTTGTGGGCATAAAATAAAATTGAATAGTTTTGGTAACTTGACAGATGGAACCCTGCTGCAAATACTTAACACCACGGAATGTATAGTTAGTAACAGAGATGACAATAAAAGTTGGTGATTTACAACTGACTAAAACCGAGTCTTAGTTCCTCGTTCACCATACGCTACTATTTTTTGGTATTTAATCAAGCTTACGTAAATTAGAGGCAATTTGTCACAATACTGTGCGGGATGAAGAACACACTCGAGCTAAACCAATGATTTACCGTGAACCTAATATAAATTCTCTCTTTCATAACACTACTAGTCTTTGAGAATTTTTCTATCCATTGAAATGGAAACTTACATCGAAGCTTGTTAGCTGTAATCAAGGCTAGTTATCATCCGCACTTGTTATTTGTAATATACAGCAAGACATGTGTGTTGCTACTATACATATGGACCATTCAATGAATGAAAACATCTCTCCATCCACATTTTTGCAATAACCTATAAAACTTGTACACGTTAAACGTAACTTCGTTTATATAGAAAAAATTGAAGGGTTTTCTTAAATTACGTAAAATGAGATGTGTGGGTTTTAAGTCCATTGCGTTACGAACTTCAAATCGTCCACTTTGAAATTTGGCCCTTAGCCCACAGAAATCCGAACCCTTATTTGCTATGCAGTCGTCGACAATAACTGTTGATGCCAGAGCTTAATATCAATGCTATGGTCTGGACTCACACTGCTGGTAAATAAAAATATAAACAAGAAACAAAGTACCCCTCCTTGCTATGTTATGCGAGGGTGCCACGTGGTAGAATATGTTATAACTCTTAAGGGCGCTGCACAACCTCAGAGCCACGACGCGAACAAGCATAGGATTTTACACGTTAAATTATTTTCGATGTTGCACAATACCTGTGGAAGCTACACATACGCCACCACTGACTTAATTATTCATTCGCTGTCCATGAACGAAACAAAGAAGTGATGTCTTTGTAAGCAATTAGGACATGAACTATTCAGTATACTGTAAAATATTTGTATCCTAGTACCCACCTCGATGTCTTTTATATTTGCTTTCATTTGAGGAGTAGCATCAGATGCCAGCGACTTGAAGGCGTCTAGTATAGGACGGTAGCCAGTGCAGCGACAAATATTTCCTCCAAATGAGTTTTCCACTTCTGCCATTGTCAGATTTTTGCCTTTCTCCTTCATTAAACTGTGAAATATTGTACATCACATTATAGGTTCAAATGTTATGCTTTAAAAAAATAACATAATGTATTGCAAACTTACGTATTGTTGCATAACAATAATGAAAAGAGCATTTATAAAACTTGATAGAAATAAAATTTATTAAAATTTAATAATTACTGTAGCATAGAAAACCAGCAAACTTACCATTGTGATTTTTTTAGAATTATTTTGTTGGACCTTACATTTTGTATAATGGATAATTTATTTTCAGTCAAGCTTTTTTTACAATCTCGATCTCTTAGTTTATTTAGGAGAATTCTGTTCAAATTACCTACATGTCAACTGACCCAAACTCTCAGGTTCCTAAAGAGAATGATGCACTATCATGTTATATATACAGGTTGCCTCAGTCTCTCAGATTTCAAAGGAGTATGGTGTTTTAACTTTTGTGTATTTACAAACGTCTCTAAACTATTAGCTATTTAGAAGGTGTATTCATATTTATAGCCTTCGATGTTGTAAATAATTTAAGTAAAATTTATTAAATCAGTCACACTCTGAAAAATGTAAAAAACTAATATTTTAATAGTATTATTAATTACTTGCAATTTCATATGTACAAAAAATAAATAATATTTCCTCTTCCGAATGTTTAGTAAAAAATTAGATAAACAAGTCAACATCTAGCAATGGAATAAAGTGCTGGAAACTTCAATGTATATGCCTATGTACACGTTTACACCTTACGATAAATTTAAATGTGGTGTTGAAGGTTGGTAAAGAAATTCTAGAGCATCTTTCAATAATATCGGGTAGTTCTCAGTAATTAAAATTATCCTGAACAATCAACTAAGTGGCAGTTTACAATTTTTCCAAGCAAGTAAACAGCACTCTGTGAGATCCTACATGACAGTGAATAAGCCCCGCAATTAGTACGTGTTTATAAACTAAATGAAAGCAGAGAACATAAGTATACTGCACGAAAGTCAGACTAATTACCTGTACATGTTCATGACAATCCCAGAGCTACAGAAGCCACACTGGGTACCATTGTAGTGTGCGAGGGTACTCTGGACAGTGTGGTACCCGTCCTTCCTGTTGCCGATACCTTCATTAGTCTGGATGGCCCAGCCGTGGCAGGAGAATACGCGCACCAGACACTGCAACACGTACCACAGCTCCAACATGCATACTTTATTGTGAAACCTATAAAATATTTCCTACAAACACCAACAATGAGCATGACATATCAACGTACACATTTTAATAATACTAGTTAAAGCAAAACAAAATCTATTAATAATAAATATCACTGATTTCGTTTGTTTTTTTAGTCCTGTTATAAAATGTGCAGTTCTTAACTGTCTCTTGCAATCTTATTAACACATTTATTTTTCGTCCTTGCGCTGGCAGCATCTTTCGTTTCTGTGTCCATTTCGGCCATTCTCTTGACCGCAGAGATTTCAATGCTAACAAAGAAAGAGAATCTGATATTCTGACAAATATTCTGTTCTTACAAGTGTTATATAATTCGTGGGTGCGCGGAATGAAGGGGATAAGTCAAAATTATCTAAACTGAGATATGTAACATTTAAAGTTCTCTCAAGTACACAAGATCAGTAAATATATCTGTGAGGTTTATGACTGTATTTACTTCTTCATTAGAATCGTAGGGTAAAGTATGACTGATATGTACTTTACATAATTATTTCTAACATTAATAGTGTATTGTGAAAGGAGGTAATGTGTAAACACACTTGACATATCCCCTTTGGTGCAGTTAATACTGTAATTTGACTTACACCTTTTTGAGTAAAGATGATTGAGTGTTCAATGGTTAAATTATACAAGAAATACAACCATATATTCATTATTAAAAATTCTACATACACTATTCAATCGCCTAATAATGTTTTTCACTATTATCTACCTGTTGTATCAAACAATCAAACAAATATGCAAATGACAAGACCTTAGATGCCAAAACGTTCAACCTAGGCAAATAATACAAATTTGCAAACGAAAAAGAATTAGAGGTCAACAAGTTCCACATCATTTAGTGAAGTAATATAAGCAAATAATATAAATGTGCAAATGAAAAGACATTAGAGGTCAACAAGTTCTCAGTGAAGTAATACACAGTTTTCTTCTAATTTGCACAATCTCACACGACATTCTCCTCCTCGATTGAATCAGGATAGATATCAGGGTTGTTGTTCGTATTTAACGAATGATAGAAATTATGAAATGCTGGGTTGATGAATGGAAAAAGTTCAAGAAGGTCTTTCTTCTTTGCAGCTGAAATACTCTGCGGCCCATCATATCGTTTGTGTGGTGTCAGGTTAGGTCTTGCTTTCCTTCTCCGTAGCAAAGAAACTTCTCGAAATGAGGCATCTTCATCCAAATAAGTCTTGAAAAATATGCTTGCTACATTCTTCTCATAATGCAGCCACTTCACTTCATGCCAGTTCATTTTATTTCATTCTACGTCTTCTTTTCGCAGCTGGAGTGTAGTCTTCAAGAGTCCAGCATAGTCGAGAAACTCTTCAGAAGTGAGCTCAGAAACTATCATTGGCTTCTTATTTCTGCACTGACGAATGAGTTGGGCCCAATCATGTGGGTGCTGAATGGGAATGGCAAATGTTGCCTTTTTTTTCTCAATGATACTGTGGTCAGTGTTACTTTCCAAGTGGGTATGTCCCGGGATGAGAAATTTGTGGTCAATGGTCTTAAAAGTTGTGGAGTTCTGCAAGGCCAACCAACCACATTGCAGACATATGACTGTTCTTGTTCTGGCCCCTACATGTATCAGAGTACATGGTTATATGAGTAATGCATGGCTCCAAACTGAGAAGATATTTGTAGAGACAAGAGCTGACTTCATTGGCACCCCTTCCAGCAATCGATTCATCTCATACGAAACAGTGAGCCTGGCGTTCATCACAACAATCATGGCCAGTGAAATTAAAAGTCCACAACTGACGCTTGTAGAATGCAATGGACGTATTCACTACAGGTGTCTGAAGACATTGCTGCATATCAGAAGTTATCGTTTTCAGTGTAGGATTACCTTTTGGTATTTGCTTATCTCTATCTTTGACTTTGTAAGCTGAGTCAGCTTCTTTGTGATGTTCTTTAAGTTCTGGCTTCAGGGTGGTTTTGTCTTCTGAATATTGTATTAATGTGTTCAGTCGGTCACACTTCTGACAAGTATCTTTATTTGGTCTCTTTATCGACAGATTCAAATTGTGAATCTGTGTTGCATAATACTTCCTGTTGACTGGATACTCTGGATTGTTTATCTTGTAGTCTTCGTAAAGTGCAGCCAAGGTCCAGTGTTGTGGCAGATATTTCTTGCTAGAATCTCGTCGTGTGTAATGACTCATAGCTTGGTATGGAAATCAGATGATTAGCAACCATTTGTTTCACTTCTTCTGTTATTTTATTTCAGGGAGTTTGCTTTCCACGACAATCTTCTGCAGGCAACCCAGGTTGATCAGCAACTTTCTTATGTACCACTATCGCCACAAAATTGTTTGTTTCTCCAAGTGTTTTAAGAAAACATCCTTTGCACACTGTAACATAGGTACCATCCACCGTTAAATGGTACTGAATTGTAATTTGTCGATAATGAGATTTGTCTGCATCTTTAATTCTTGTTCTTGATGTCTTCTTTGGACATATTTGTAGTAAACTTGCAACATAGGTAACTCTTTTGTCATAATTACCTAAGCTCCAGTAACATTAAAAAATTGCTTTTCGCTGATCCTCGGTCATATGTTCATTGCATTTCATTCTGCACTAGTTAAGAGGCTTCATTCTTCTTGTACAAATGGTTTTCCCTGTGGCAGTTACATATTCTTTTCCCGTATTTCTTTTATTTTTCCGTTCTTCCTTTTCTTGTCTAGTAGACGTAAATATACGTTTTTTCCTCTATGCTGACGAACCGTTTGTTTGAACAACTCGGAGTTTCTTTTATCGCTGTACTGTCTAATGTGATGGCAAAGTCATCACATTGTTTGACAATGGTGATTAGGTTTCCTGTCTCTTGTGGCATAGTATGCTGATCTACTTCTGCACATCCTGTTGGGTTTTCGGAGTTAGCTTTCTTTCGTTCGCTGCTACCAGTCTTATTATCGCTACTACATCTCTTTTTATACAGATGTTTCGTCTTTGGACTTGGGGTATAAACTTCAGTTAGACACTCGATTGTGGAATCCGAAGAGGATCCAGGCTGCAAATCTGGGTCACAATCACTGCCATCAGAATCGTTAACATATGCTTCCATATGTTCCCGACAAGCTTGATAGACAACAGATTCATCCGGCTTGGAAGACACCCTAACATCTCCATACAGTCCTGTAAATATGAATGTAATATTCTCATTACGTTCAGTATTTGTACAGACAATACAGAGGTGTATTTTTAGAATTAAATGCATTGTTATCGAACTACAAATACGAATCATTAGTTGGCTTCAAATGCTTCATTATTTTATAGTTTTATAAATATGGTATGTGTTATATAGAATGTTGGTATGATTATCTTATTGTTTTGTTAAGCAGTAATACGGGCACTTGAGGTTTTTTTTCAATAAGTTTATGATTATTATTGACAGCTGTACAAACATTTTTGTATCTACAATGATAAATATATAGTACTATTGTTCATATACATTTACATATATAACCTTAAAGTATATCCATGTTATAAAATAATAAATTATACAGCATATACCACTGGTAATGCTGCAAAATTGCAGAGATAGATTTTATTAGGTTTTTCATAACTTTTACATCGATATTTGCGACATGTTTGGAGAACATGAATCATGCACACAGGGCTACATATCTACATTGCAGGCCGATATTATGTGGGCGATTCTTACCTTTATTTACACTTCGTAATGATAAAGACACCAGCTTCTTCCCTCTGTAGTGCATTTTGTAATTCCTTCTCGAAAATCAAAACTGTTTTGTCACTTGATTACATTTTGCACCGTCACTATATCGTCGTGTTGAATGTAAGTGATCAACAAAACAAATAGCCTCTTCCAGGCGTGCCAACTTACTGCCAAATAATCAAATTCTCCTTACATAACTAAAATTATCTTCATTTATTCTTGCTGACTTCCCAGAATTCTCAACAATAAGAACAGCGAAATGAGAAAATGTTCATGAGAGGACGTTTCCAAAGAAGAAGCATGAAACAGTCAACATAATAAGCCCCTAATGGTAGTAATGTATAGTTTATTCAGCTTTATGTGACATTCGCCATAGAGTTTAACGATCAAATAGGGATAATTAATGATATATGACATACCTCCTTTTTCACACACTTAGTTTAGCATTGAAGGCCTGATGACCAAAAAGGGATAAGTCATGATACATGACATCCTCTTTTCACGCACTACAGCTCTCATTTTGACATGTAACTCCAAACGTTCAATGCCGTAGAATAACACACAAACATGCTAGACTTACCCCGTTTGTACCAGTATGTTGAGTTTTTTTTGCTTTATCACGTACTTTGAAAAACCCATTTTTGCCATAATTTAACTTATCTCCTTTTCCCGCGCACAACTGTAGTATTTTTTTCTTTGAATATCTGTGTGCTAGTCTTTAGTCGCTTTACTCCTAAAGAGGACGTTGAATGCTCTCGAACGATTATCCTGCTGGCCCTCTTGAATGTGTGACCATTAAACAAAAGTCTTATTTTTCTCATAGCAGTTGTACGTATTGTGCTTCGGTTGTTGATTCAGTTCCTAGTTACGTCTGATTATGAATTCAAGCTTTAATTTGTTAACCCTATAAAATTTCCCATATTATCTTTTGGTACTTCAGTTGTAGTTTTTTGAGTCGTCGCTTGCTTTCTAAACATGTTCAGGTAAATAAATTTTTTTTCAAATTTGTGTATAAAAGTAGTTTGTAATTCTCACTGATATAATTTAGCTGTCATAATTAGTTTCGCACCAATCACGATAGATGAGATATACATTCAGGCTCGCTGCGAAACGCTTGGCACCAACCTTGTAATTTTAAATCTGTAAGTTTGATTTGATCCACTTCGACACTGCTGATGGCTATATAACAAGTTACCACAGATTCTTCCTGACGAGTGAGTAGCCTTATTTATGCACATCTGCCAAAAATAACCGCAATGTCTGGCGTTCCTGACAGCTTACAATTGTTTCCTGCCCAAATATCATCGCGGGGTTACCATAACACATGTCATTAGTAAGAATGCATTAATTTATAATGAAATCTGAATAGTGATAGGCTTTGAGATATAAATACGAATTGTGTGTCAGCTTGGGTACCATTTTTGGTCTGTATTATATTTGATTATCTATAGCAATTTTAAAATTACTTTACACTGAGTACGTTAACTCTAGACTAAAATCGAACGAAATAGCACAATGATAACACGATTGGCTCACATTCGGGAGGATCCGGGTTCGTTCCCCGACTCCGGCCATCCTAATTTCGGTTTTCCAGGTTTTTGCGAAATCGCTCAAGGAAAACACTGGGATGGTTTCCTAACGAAGGCCACGGCCGATTCCTCTCACAGCTCCTGTCATTGTACCAGTATGTGTGTGTCACCGTCTCTAATGACCTCACTACCGACGAGATTAAAACTCACTTACCTTACCTAGTCTAGAAATCATAACTTCCTTCATTGAACTGGTGAATGAGAAGAAACTTGACACTTAGAGAAAGAAATATCTCATCCATTATTATTATTATTATTATTTTTATGAACGTTTTGTTTATAAAAATAATGGTTTGAAGCACTTACGGAGTTGACGGCGAAAGTGTGGGTGACCCCAGTGGCCGGGTGTTTGGCTGTGACAGCGACGACACAGGCACCACAGCCTCCCTCGTAGCACATGAACTTGGTCGCAGTAAGCTTGGCATTGTCCCTGATGTAGGTGTTCAGAGAGGTACCAACAGGTACCGAGGAGTCAACTGAAATACACAAGCACAGTGTGCCATTCAATCCTCCTGGATACAGCAGTAGTGTGGTGTCTAGAGAAGAACGCAATACGTGAAAATCTTAGCATTCAGAACTTTGAAGTGGACCCTAATTCTGTAAACTGTGACACAATATTAGGTGTCAGTATTCACTGTTAGAAGAGAATTGAATAACAAATCATACAATTTAAAAAAATATATAAACCTTGCATTATATGCCATATAGAGTGTATTATTATATACATTATTGTATAATTTATCTAAACAGAACTGTGGCACGTTATCATAAAATAAATAGCAAGTTTTTCTTATGAGCTTTATTAATGTGTCTTAAATAACTTCTGTAAATAAAAATTATACTCAGTTACAGAGGTCTGTGATTTTTTAGGAAGTCTGATATCTAAAAGTTTGCATCGCTTTGCCGGTTGATACTGTATGCTATTGCGTACAGAGACTCGACCCCTTGTTTGATAAACTTTCTGTGTATGGACACATAACCTTTTTCACATATGCATTATGTTGGTAATGTGCATGTTTTCCACTGTTTTACCTGTGTAGCTCTTGGAGTTGATTGTGAATGTCACGCTCGTTTGGAAGCTGCAAATAAACAAAATCGTATTACTCTAGTGTAACAATACGTCATGTAACAGTAAACTTTAAACTTTAAAATTCATTTTATCTATATTTATGCCAGTCACAGATATAAATTCATCCACATGATTCAATAATTCAATTTTTGTAGAAATTTGTTATTAAAAGTGTAGGTATTGCTTTAAACAACTGCATTAATTTTTTGACTTTACTGCGTGACATAATACAAACTTTTATGCTGCCAAAATCAAAATTATATCAGTACCTTGCTATTTAAATTAACTGCTGCAGTAAGATGAACCAGTACTTTTAATAACTATGTACCATAGTATTTACTGTCACCACTGGCCAGTCTTTCAAAGTTAGCAGTATACTTGCACGATATACAAGTACATAAAGATCTAACAAATTATATTTTACTTAAATTTAACAGCGGTAATACACGGAAATTTGGTTCATTCGACAAGTGCTTGCATTAATTTCCCTTCATGTTAAATCCTGTTCCATAGATTGATAAACATTTTCCAAGTATCTATTATTGGCGGTTTCACACACTGTTCAAAATAATTTTCTCAGTTTTGTACACGACCACAACTACTTGTTTATTACAGCAAAATAGCCATTTATTCTAAAAATGGCAATATTACTTTAGCCATTGTGAACGTACTGCAGTAAAACAATTTTAATGACTGAAGAGAACTACAACGGTTAAAAATATTTTGCAGAGAACACTCGAGTCTAATTCTAACTTACATTTCAATCCACCCATATTTTGTCGCATATTCTGTGTACAATTTTGCAAAGGCTACGTAGAAGAAAACAGCGAGAGTCAGCCAGATTAACAGAATCACTCGTTTTTCGGAATTATATGTCACGAACGTGTAAATGTAAAAATTCATCCAATTATTTGTAAGTCATGATGGTCTAGTGGGTATCTGTATGGTTGCAATATCTTTGTACTGTGTAAACTGTAAATAAATTTGTAATAAAAAAGTGGGAACGTACGTGGTAGCCAAACAGAAAAACGTGGATTCAATTCCATACGTATCTGAACTTTTTTTTTTCATATTTGTACGTAATTATTACTTGTATAAACGTTGCTCTGCAAATAACCTTATTTTCATGATCAGAGCAAGAAAACTAATTTAAATGTATATTTTAATGGTTGCTAGAATAAATTAAGTAAGTATGCTTGATTTAACAATATCTATACTGTCTCACCAACTACGCCATTGGGTTAAAACAACAAAAATATTTCAAACACAATAGTTTGGTTGTGACAAACCATGCATTAGTTTGCACCTTTTGAAATATACAATTTGATTGTTTTAAACAAATTTTCTTATATATGACCATATATTTTTTCTCAGTGGTATCTAGACATCGATATGGGCGAAAGCTTGGCTCGTTTTTCACTGCTGGCTGAAGTCAACTGCAAAAGGACTAAGGCTAGGTGAATTGAAATCCAAAATTAATCCAGGAGGAAAGTGGAATATTTCAACTCTCTAAAACGTTTTTTTAATAGCCCGAGTCACTTATTTTGATGACTTTTTCTTAATTCCTTCCTAATTAAAACTTTGGCAATATATGATTGAAAGTGTTTCAATAGGAACGTAGCTAAATACTTTACAATTCATTACGTACATTGTATTCGAAAACTTAAAGCGTAACTATGAAATAATTAAGCTAATAAAAATTTTAAGATAAAAGTTCTCTCTCACCAAAAATAAACACCAAACAACTCCCAGTACCGATTTCATACTATAATACGCACATTATAGTAAAATTTAAAATTTCTATAAGGAAACATTGTCGGTTATTCGCTATATCCTTCATTTATTAAACCAAAATTATTATAGTTAAAAAAAGAGGTGACGCAGCCTCTTAAGTTCATCACTTCCCATTTTTTAAAACGTTTGCAACAATTATTATTTGTATTAAGTAAAGTCATTTGAACATTTTTAAAAGAATGTTTACCGTAAAACCTATTTTCCCGCACAAAATAGTTTTTATTTTTTTATTAACGTAAGTTAAATCATATTAACTTTCCAGGCAAAAGATTCCAAGATGATATGGGGATTCTCGAGGGTATTCAGCAGAAACTTCTGATACAGCGGAGTAAAGAACACGTGACTGGATTTATTTGCTTGGACATACTCCATTTCAAAATTTGCGTGCCTATTCTACAAAATCATAAACAGTGTGACATATAATTTCACTTATCGTTTTCTATCAGTCTATAAACTATTACTAGAATTGTAAGAGATTGTATTTGAACGGAACTATTGCTTATTCGAAATTCTGCGACGCAAAGATGATATGAACCCTTCGAAAACCAACGTTTCGTGATTTACTGCATAGTAAACCGAATATTTTTAAAACGAAGAATATATTATTAAATACGTGAGGCACGAAAGCTATCTTAAAGGTTCACAACACGTAAAGTTTTCGAGACGTGAAATTGCGATTCACAAGTTAACAGAGAAAGTAGAAAAGTCTACCTTTGGCTTTAAAATACTCAAGACGTACTTACGTTAACCATTGTGGGAACTGCTATTTGCATATCCACAAGTTTGCTGCTGAAACATTGTATGTGGGTATGGTAGTAGCAGTGGTCTCGTAAGATAATTAGATAAGAAAGCAATTATTCCTTCAGTGATTTACATTTTTACTTGGAGACACGTACTGTAGAACATATGGTGCGAAACAAAGAAGTACATTTATTCAGGAAACATATTTGTGCGTATTCTTTTTAAAGACAATTGCTCTGCTGTGCTAAAGTGTTTCATGTAATTGGGTGAACATTTAAAACACATGATTAAAAAATTATTACCAATGTTGTATTTTTTTCGCTTTATTTTCCTCATATTACATTCGACGCATGAAAGTGTGATTTACGTATTCCTTTTTATAGTTGGAATTATCATGTGTTTTTATACTACCGAAAAATACTTAATCAAAACGAGTTTGTATCTTATGAACCAAAATTTCGTTGGGAAACACTTTTGAATCATCCAACCGCTTACATAGAGAAATCGGTGTTAATTTTTTACACGAACTTATTACCTTCGACTTCCTTTTCCACCCAACAGTGTTTCAAATATATTTAAATTCGACGCCACTAGAACACGTCATTATAGATTTCTTCTCTGTTTTCTGTCTGCCTGAGTCCTGGTTCGGTATCCAATGACGTCACCGTAGACTGCGAAGCTAAGTTTTACCTACACGTGTTTACATAACCACTAAAGCTGGTTAAATAGTCTAATGAATGTTTACTTGGATGTTTCTTCGGTAACCAGATTGTACCACAACGCCTGCAAGCAATTAAGGTTTGCAATTCAATGGCACCACTGTAGATTGCGAAGTTATCTTTTAACAGCATTTCTTTACATGCCACTAAAGTCGGTTAAGTAGCCTAATGGCGTATGTATGTTTCATATGACATCTTTTCTCAGTCATATTTCCTCGATAACCAGATTATACCTAAACGTCTGCAAACAATTCCGGATTTAATTGCGGGAACACAAAATAAGCCTTCATATTTTATACGTGCAGCAACAAAAGTTGTTTTATTCACTATTTTATTTAAATTACATATTATATTCGTCTCGCGATTTTTCCTTTTAAATTTTGAACACACAGTGCATTAAGATTAATTTCGTAGTAATTTTGGCATGTCGTCCCATATCCTTGGCGAGTTTCGGTTTGTCCTGCTCTCGAACAAGAATAACATTGGGTAAAAAATTGGCCGTATGAGAATGTAGCCCGAGGGGCCGCATTCCGCTCCCTGGATGTTCTGTGAAAATATTTCCCCGTTGATTTACGGAATTCCCAGTAAAAATTTATTCTGATATCTCCGTGAATTCACGGAAATTTTTGTCCTAATCCAACAAAAATTTCCGTAAAACAGTTTCATCAAACGGAACTGAGCCATACTTACATGACTAGTATGCTACAATTGCATTTCTACGGATTGCATATTTACCGGTGATGTTATTAAAATATATCCGTAATTTTTCAGCTCTCAAACCCTCAAATTTACCTTTTCTTCCCGGCAAGTGTCCGCAAACTTTTCTTGACTAATTACGTATGATTCAGTAGTGTATATTTACGATAGACATTTCCGTATTTTATTTTTACGGTGAGTATTTCCGTTTATTAAAGATACATTTCCGTTATATTGGTGTAAATGAGAGAATTTCAAGTGGCACTGAATGCTAGTGGAATGTTTTTGGTATGTTACTAAGGAGTACTAAACAACAGTTGATAAAATCTCTCACAAACGTTAAAAATAATGTTCGCTGTTTTACGGACAAGTGCTGGTAAAAGATTGCACAGAAGTGTCCGTTAATTTACGGAAGGTAACTAGCTCAACTTATGGAAACTCGCATATTTATGACAGAGACATCTTTCGGATGCAGATACGATAATGCGTGCGGTTATTTTGTATCTTCTTCTCGCAGTTTTACGTATGTTTAATTACTGAAACGTAATTATGTATAACAGTGTTACAAAATAATGTTTCCGTTAGATAAACAGCCTTTTCCGTATAATTGCTCGTAAACACAAGGACATTTTTAACAGTGTGCAGACTTGTTACCGGGGGCCCGTATGCATCTTCTTGATCCAAATAATGATCTGGAATGATTCCCCATAATGGAGAAGCGCCGGAGTGAAAAGGAAAGAAGAACTGGAGCTCCCCGAGTGAAACCGTCGACCAGCGACACTGTCGCCACGTTTCCCATATGCGAAAATCGCGAGACGAACTCCGCCGGGGATCGAACTCTGATCGCCTTGGTGAGAGGCGAATGGTCTGACCACTCTGCGACCGCAAACTAACATGGCGTTGACTGAGAGGCAGTTTCGTGACATACTGAAACATTTACTTGGGTCAACTGTGGAACTCCCAAGGCTAAAACTATGGCTATAGAGGCCAATGTCTTGACTTAATATGACTGCTTAATGACGGCTTTAAAAACAGATGATAGGTCAGTACTTACTCCGAGGCGGACACCGCAGAAGAGTACGGCCACAGACTGAACATCTTGCTGGGCTTGTCACGTGAAGAGTAGGAGTGATTTATATAGCAACCGGGACTATACTGATCATGAATCATTTCCTTGATGAACCATGAAAGGACTGTTGTCAATGGCATTACTCAAGTAAACATCAATCAGATGGACAAAAAAGTTGCATTCATTTTCTACAAAGGCTACTTTAAATGCAGATGACGCGTGCTTGGAACTCATAATAAAACATTTCTTCATTGAGATCTTTGAAGAGAGTTTAAACAAATAGCAGATGTGTTTCACGCTTCCACGTGTCGATAAGAGGAATATATTATTGTGTTCGCTATAGGAAGACCAAACTGGCCAGCACGAAGTCTTGTACGATTTACGACGGTAAGATATGAAAACATTTTTTAAACGGAATGCGTTTTGATATAATGTTTTGTTGATATAATCTCTGTGTTTAAATGGGTGGACGCATAGCCAAAACTGGTGGACCAGAAACGAGAAATTCTCAAAGTAGCTTTATCTCCGCGGGTAGGCATGCACTAAGTTTTGAAGTTCATACTACTGAGGATGTGAAAAGGGCTGGGATGTATTTTCAATGAGTCGTCGATTTAACTATAGCGCGACAGTCTATCGACGAGATTTTCAGTTCAATTAGGCACTCATTCAAAAACCTAAGGCAGTCATTTAATTTTTTAACTTCAACACTTTAGAGGTTGCAAGGACGTAAACTGTTTCCGATTAATACTCGACGTTGAACTTATTATTTCTGGAGTGGTTTAGTAAATACACAGTAATGAGCGAAAAGTGATGATTTAAATAATATTTCCATACATATTCTATCCCCAGAGGTATCAATTTAAAATAACTGTTAAAATGTTGTTAATTTTACAGTTTTACTTAATTATGAAGAGGTGAAATGTTACAATTTTGCCATATTAATGCGTTCTAAATATATTACATTTTTAGCCTACTTTCCGAACTGTCTTTAACAATTTTTACAACTGTACCCCATCAATATTTCAATCACAAATGTATACGTTATGAACAAAAAAAGGGGACTGTAAAACCAGTAATCCTACGGTAAATTGGCTGTGGTGGCCGAATGGTCACGCCATTCGCCTCCCACCAAGCCGGTTCGGGCTCGATTCACGACGGAGTCAGTCTTCGGATTTTCGCCTTTGGGAATCAAGCCGGACGCCACATGGGCGACCCAGGAGGGGGGGGGGGTTCCTTCGAAATGCCACTTTCCTTATCTAGTTACTAGTTATTATATTTTACATTACAAAAGGTACAATATACTACAAAAACAACCGTAATGTTAATAAAATACGTTAATATTACATATAAAAACATCAAAATAGATGACATTGAAAAATGTATGCAAACCCCCTCCGAAAACTATTCCTAGGTACGCCCATGCCGGACGATGCTGTTGGTCGACGAGTTTTCTCGGGGATCTCCCGTATCTCCCGCCCATTAATTCCGGCGCTGCTCCATGCTCACCTTATGTCACCCCTCCTCAGTGCGCAAGACCAAAATCTCTCACTCACCCCTACAGTAGATTTTAATGATTTTGAGTAGTAAGCCTATACTGTTTTATATAAATTTGGATAAATTTGACATCTTCTTATGGTCAATAATTTTTAGTATGTTGTGATTTGATCCACAATGCAAGACATTTTTAGCTCTAAAATGAACCTGAGATATCCATTTCAACATTTTTACTGCAATGTTTGTCTTGTGTAGAGCCACAAAGTAAAAAAT
>PNEQ01122635.1:0-63490 GCA_003012365.1 Medauroidea extradentata | reverse complement strand
TTTAATTAACAATACCACATATTTGCAGCCAGCCACACTATTTGTTAAAATTCGGCACATCTTGGATGTACAGCAGTGTACAATCACCAACATGTCTTGCAGCAGATCCACTAAGAAACACTTCTTTTCTAGTCGAGAAACTGTGCAAGGTCTTGATCCGAAGGAAACGAAAGGAATGTAATAGATCGATTTGTGAAGCTCTTGACAGCGATGTCCGAAATCGGTACAGCGTCGGTCTGTGGTGCGAGGGGTCCACGGCTCGCATCTGGGCCCGGGCATGTTTGTTGTGTTGTCCTTCACCTCAGGTCACCCTCATCGATTCTTAATACCTCATTGTTAAAAGGCAGTAATATCCTCACATTCACCTCCCCCCCCCCCAGCCAATTATGGTGAATAATCTGAGCATGGAGTGGCACTGGAACGGAAAACAGGCATACACGAAAGGAATTTTCCCCCCACTCTCCAGGCGATCATAATGTATTAGTCACAATCCCCACATGCAAAAAATATGCCTGTGAGGCTATTAAGGAATTACACCCAGTTCTCTACGAAGAGAGGCGAGCGCACTAGCCTCTACGTAACCGCAGCCGCTGTGAATATGAAGCAGCAACTACGTCAGGGTGTCTGGTGTGATTCGCTTATCGTAAGGAAGGGCGCGGTCTACCGCAATTTTCATCATCATTATTTAATTTTGTATTTGTACCAGATATTTTTTTCTTGTTTTAGACACAAAATGTGACTAAATTCGGCTGTTATGAATTTTTTTATCTCTCATAGTTTTCGCGTAATGGCCTGTTAAAATCATATTTTGCATGTTTCCGTTTTAACGACTACACTAAAACCATCTGATATAACAAACTCAAAAAAATCACAGTGAATAAAGACATTGCAGGCTACAATGACATGCTCATAAAATTAAAGAATAAACATTATTTGTATTTAAAAAAACAATTATTGAACTTTTTAAATTTTTATTTTCAGTTTCAGCAATTTTTTTTAAAATTCAAATAATTTTTATTCTTTAATTTCATGAGCATGTCATTGTAGCCTGTAATGTCTTTATCCACTGTGTTTTTTTTTAGTTTAGTATATCAGTTTGTTTTAGTGTAGCCGTTAAAACGGAAACATGCAAAAATAAGACTTTAACAAGCCATTAAGCGAAAACTATGAGAGATAAAAAAATTTCAAAAGAGCCAAATTTAGTCACATTTTGTGTCTTAAATAATAAAAAAAATATCTAGTACAAATAAAAAATTAAAAAAATGGTGATGAAAATTGCGGTATACCGCGCCCTTAACATTCCATTTCGATAATATCAATTTTGTTTAGTGAAAATCTGACAATTACCACTTTTGTTAGTAACAATTAATTTTACCCTCACAAATTAAACACCTTATATTCAAAATTCATTTTAATAATTTCAAACACAGTGTAACATTTCTATTTCAATAAAGTTACATTTAATTATTTACTCAAATACTAACTCCAACCTTATAGCTGATTATACATTGTGTGAATCTTCTGCATTACGTTATGTATTCACATTTACTACATCGACCTTTGTTAATTTTAAATACTGGTGTTTACTAATTAATTAACCGTACTATGGGGTAGTTTTTCCAATGACGGATGATCATTTATGAGTCCCAGTGATTATTTTTACCTCGTGCAAACTAGAGTAATCTTTCAGAACCAAACACAACTTTTGTGAAAGTAATTTTTGTATACCACGAAGCTGTACAGTGACGTGAAATGTGTTTTTAATTGTGACGACACTAATCACCTTGGTGTGTACAAACTTCGTTCCATATGGGCCATTACTTTTTCCACCATCAGTAAATGCTTAGCTCAGGGTCGAGTATTGCTAAATTGTCTTTTAAAAATTCATAACTTTTTGACGGTTACGAATCGGATTATAGAAGTTTGGTTTATTTGGTAGGTCTTGGACTCGTCTATCCCCTGCCTCTTTATTGACGTCTACTCCCGGAAGACCTAGATATAAAACGAAAAAGGGAAGGGGGGGGTGAAAGGTGAAAACTTGTTGGATATGTGATGATTCTTAAGGGTGTTCTAGTGGGAAAAAATCGTACTTTTATATTTGTGTGAAATAGTGTTAATTTTGTAGATGTTACTTGGGAGTACATTTTGCTCTCACAAATAAATTAGCTCAGCCAGTTTTCCCATATTGGCATTTCGAAGCCAATATTTACATAAATGTTTACTTCGTGCGCACCGCAAAAGCCAACAAACTTAACAAACCGAAATAATTTACATTGAAACGTAATATAACTGGCTACAGCATGATGCATATAAGAACACACTATAAATTATTTTTGTATTAAAAAAAATATTCTGAAATTTAGAATTTTCAATACATTTAGCAGTTATTTAAAAAAAACGTTTGTTATGTGTTTTAAATGCTTCAAGCTGTAGCTCGTGACGTGCAGTTTTAATGTAAATTGTTTCATTTCAGTATGTTATGTAAAAACATGAAAAATTTTACTTTGAAATGTCTGCGAAAACTGATTTTTTTTTCTGTAAGAGGAAAATGTACCCCCATTTTCAATAAAATCGTGAAATTTCTAAGCTAACTGAATGAAGAATATAATTATTACTATCGAACACGAATTGCGTACACTCTAAAACAATTTATTTGCCACAACTTACAGTTTGTTTGAAAATTAGCCACTGCAAGATATATTCAACGCATAGATAATTTGTGTTTAAATTGTAAAGTATAACATTATTTTACTTATTTGAAGAAACTTCTATCAAAATACAGCTTGTACTTGAAAAGATACAACTTGCCCTACCACAAAAAAAAATATTTTAATAGCAACGCAATATTTTGTTAATATTACTTTACACTTTAAACAAAATTTTTCTTTGCGGCAAAGCTCTGTGCAATGGTTCATAATCGAACGAACTTTGTACAGTGGCAAATAAAGTGTTTTATTTAATAAAAATACAAATTTATGATGTTCTGTTCCTTGAACGCCCTTAAAAGTTAGTCGTAAACAAACATGATTTAGGTACACAGGGAGATTTCTGATTATTTTTTCCGGGTGCTCTCCACAGCCGCTGTCAACTTTGCCATGCGGCAGCCTTTATGCAAAGATGGTAGAACAACCTACGTGGGAGGCTGAGGTATAAGATGTGGCTCTTTGAGTAAACATATGCATGGCAACCGCGCCATGTGTTCGTCATTAAGAGCCCCTTTAGTGCATGTCTAGGGAGTGTCTTAGAGCTAATGGTACTCCTGCACCAGATATGGATGTCACCCCTCGCCTGTTATCCACATAACTAACTAGTCTTGAAGCATCTTGCACGCTACCGGGTCAAAACAATCGTTGAACTGTTCTAATGAATGCTGGATTTATTACGAACCCACCTGTTTAACACACCGAGCATTCCGGGAAATATTATCTTTGAAGGCAATCGGAAATTAACCTTTACTTTTCAACAAAAAAACATTCGTCTCGTAGGCGTTTGGTAAACTTTTCAAAGCCTTATAATATCTTCTATGACGAGCTGATTTTAAACCATATTATTTATTAAGGGTGAAAGAATTTCGAGTTTTTTTATAGATGTATGGCTTCGATACAAAGTAAAACTCACTATCCAACGCCGTAGTAGCTCCTTCTCTCTGGTTTGCAGATTATAAAACCTTGCTACTTTTTTTTGTAGTTCGTGTCCTTGTCGCGAAACTCCAAGCCCGCATACCATTGGCTGTTATGATGAACCACTCACTGAGCTAGCCAATGGCTCAGAATAATATTAGTTATTTGCAGTGACTACAGCTATAAATTAAATGTGAGAAGAATTTAAGCTTCTTCAAGCTTCTTTTGTTTCATTTCACATAGGTCTTCATTTGATGACATCTCTCAGGGTTGCAGAAGGCGCCCAGTTTAGAATTCTGCCAAATCAGGGGCGTGTGGTTTCCCGCCCTTGGGTACTCTTCCACTTTTTTTTTTTTTTTTTTTTTTTTTTTTTTTTTTTTTTTTTTTTTTTTTTTTTTTTTTTTTTTTTTTTTTTTTTTTTTTTTTTTTTTTTTTTTTTTTTTTTTTTTTTTTTTTTTTTTTTTTTTTTTTTACTCGTGCGTACGTAACTGGAATTTTTATTTTAATTTTTATCTTCATATTTATTTATATTTATTCAAGTTATTTGTTTTTTATTTTAGACATATATTATGACTCAATTTTGTTCCTATAATTTATTTTTATCTTGGACAGTTTTTGCGTAATGGGTCGTAAATGTCAAATTTTGCATGTTACGGTTCTCAGTACGGCACTAAAACCAACTAACGTACAAAACTGACAAAATTCACAGTGAATAACGATGTTTCTGGCTATAAGTTCTTCTTTATTAAAACTAAAAATATAATGTTTTGTATTTTAAAAAATACGGATATTTCAAACTAAAATTTAAAAAATAGCAATTTATTAATACAAAAATACTTAATTTTGTGATTTTATATAGGAGATCTTGTAGTGTGTTAATGTTTTCAGTTTGGTATGTCAGCTGGTATTAGTGTTTTATTGAAAACCATAACATACAAAGTTTGACATTTACGAGCCATTATTCAAAAACTATGAGAAATAAAAAAATTCATAAGAGCCAAATTTAGGTACAATGTGTGTCTAAAATAAGAAAAAAATTTGATAGGCCTGCAAACATTAAAAAAAAAAATGACGATGAAAATCGCTGTGAATGCCATATTGTACCATCTGCTCGGCCGGGAAACACGAAGTGTACAAGCGACATTTGCTTTTAACCCAGATAAAGTCAGTTGAGTGCAAGTACTGTAGCTGTGGAACCGCTTAGGCTACTTTCGCCTTAGAAAACGTCTTCATCAAGACCAAGCGAGATTCTGCGCATGCGTCAATACTTGGCGCACTACCCGCGTAAAGAGTTGCGCTGCGAAATATTAATTATTACAGTAGGTAGCTTCCTTACTTAGCAAAACCGTCTTTAGATTCAGCGAACAACATTTTTGATATTTTAAAGTATTCTGAAGTAACTTAAACCAACTTAAACTAATCTATTCTAGGGGCCTGAGTTGGCACAGTGGCTAGAGCACTAGCCTCCCACCAAGACGATCCAGGTAGGATTCCCGGTGGAGCCGGTCCCCGGATTTTCGCATGTTGCATCGTGCCGTGTGATGCCGCTGGTCGGCGGGTTTTCTCGGGGATCTTTCTAGCGGCGTTCCATTGCCCACATCATATAACCCTTCACCAGCGTTTAAGGCCTAGATGTTAAGTGCTGACCAATATCTCTGTTGCTAAAATTCTATTATACGAAGCAGATTTTATCAATATATCTTAAAGAAAAACGTTCAATATTAAAGTCATACTGATTTATTCGTGATTTTCAACAACACTCTCTTTTCTTTCTCATTCCAATATACAAACCCATAGACAAAACATTACGCTGAGACATATATACTCGCAGACGTACATAATTTCCAACATCCTCCCAACCCAAAAATGTGTTCTTCATAAGTATCGCCTTGGACAATGGATGACTCGACCTCGTCGGATGACTTTCTCATCGGCAGAAACTTGAATAGAATCGTTCATGCAAATCATTAATTGAAGCTACGTTTACGACTGTTTTGAAGTAGAGGTCGCAACTCCTGTGTCATGATGGGGTAGGAGACCATTGGTACTGTCGGTCCACTGATAGACATAGGTAGAGATGGCAGCTGCTGTGGGTTCTGCTGCTGTCCTTGTTGGGGCAGAGCACCAGGAGGAGGCGTGGGCTGCGGGCCTTCTACTGTCAGGGTCTGCTGTGCTATTGTTACCACCGGGGGTGGGATCTGTACCGGGGCCATGGACACTGTAGCTATGGATACCGGTGCTCCAGCCACTGCTGCTATGGATACAGGGACCGTTGCAACGCTCGCAGTCACAGTGCGCAGCGCCCCGGCTGCCACTGCAGCATTCACCATCTGCTGAGGTGTTGGAGCCTGCGCAGGCTGTATCTGTGCAGTGATTGGCTGCACCTGCACGGTCGGGGCCCCTGTGTTGGTGATTGTAACTGTGGGCACGGGGACTGCAGTCACGCTTGCAGTGCGTTTGCTACCCATTTGTAGCTGGGCATTCTGGTCGAGAAGAAATTCGTTGTTGGCTGTGAGATCCGAGACCTGCTTCTTCAACACTTCTATCTTCTTGCGAAGCATCATGTTCTCCTCCTCTATCATCAAAGCTCGAGTTTCTGCATGCGACAGAATGTGCGAACTTGGAGGAGTGGAGAAGTATTGTCCATTTTCAATGTGGCAGCTCTCTCTCAATAACTGGCCAACATGAAATTCTGAACCTGGTTGCCTGCGTTTGATTTCTGGACTCTCGTCAGGGCCAGAGTACCTCCGTTTCAATTCCGATACGTCAAAGTCAGTTGTTCTCCCTTCGAAATCATGCATTTCTCTGCACAGTGTGCAAGTTCCCTTTCATAACCTCGGACAGATAGGTGCCGAAACTTACATTTTATACCCCTACGACAACCGCCGTTTAAATAATCTTTGCACACTGGCGTTTCACCTGGCCGTCCATCTTTTCTTGTGTTTGACGAAGATCTTTTAGGGCACATAATTGGGACATGGCGACGGTCATGTAGGGCCAAGATTTTGTCGCGAAAAGATTTTTGCCCCACTTTGTTTCAGTGACTCACGTGCACATCGGTAGTTCTGTTTCAAGGTTATTGGCAGTGTGTCTATGTTCAAACACGTTTTTCATTTGAATGCACCAATCAGAATAAGATCATTGTGAGTCTGTACGTCTATAATTTGCCAAGGCCAGTGAGAGTAAAATCATCCAATCACAGACGATGTAGCAGAGCTGCAGGTGTGCACATGACGCATCGAAACCAAATGTTGCAAAAATCTTTTCGCCATAAAATCGTGGCCCTAGTCATCGGGCAGTTAGTGGCTCTGTGATGTAACTCAGTACACAAAAAAACATACTCCCTTACGTTGTAAAATACCTCGTTTCTCTTCAACTGATGCTCTAAAATTTTTTGACAGTAAGTACTCTTGTGCCCTAAAGTGTCAAAAACACACATTTTGTAGTATTTGTGTAATTATGTAACAGATGGGTTGTTGGTGGTTTGACAGTGCTTGTCACCATCTTGCCAAATACATCACCAGCAATCCTTACTCGCTGTTCGATCTCGATTTCTTTCTTCAGAAATGCCAGAACTGCATTCAAGCGTTCCTTAGACGTTTGGTTTTCGACTTCCAAACTACGACGAAAAGCTCGTAATATTTCATCAGGTAACGTACTTTCAACGAGTGGTGTCAAGATCGGTGCACAGTCCTTTATATATATTCCCAAACTCTCCAACGATTGTAACGCAGTTTCAACCTTGTCGTGGATAAACTGTATATCTTGACATTCGCGCGATGTATTAAAACATAAAGATAAAGGTTCTCTTGTATACATTTCTCCTATCATGTCTATATTTCCAAACCTTTGCCTTATTGCAGTAATTGCCTTTGGATAACTCATAGCAGTTGCGGGAAAACTCTCAATTAATTAATTTGCCTTGCCTTTGGTAGCTTGTAATAAGTACTGAAACTTTTCACTATCCTCAAGGTCAGATAAATGTATTTTCTCAAACTGGGCCCACAACCTAGCCACTGTGATAAATCGCCATCGAAAGTTTTAAGTTCTAATTTAGGAAATTTAAGCTTACTCTTATTTGTTTCGCAACCTTGACTTAAAGATACTGTATTACTACATTGATATGTTTTCTCTAATTCACTGCATGAAAAAATATCTTCTTGATATTGCTGTGCAGTTTGAACTTCTCTGCTTAGAGACTCGTCAGACTCATCTAGATTCACAACAATCATATCAAAAAATGTTTCATCAATATCTGCTAAATCTTTACCTTTCGATTTTAAGGTGGAACATTTAGTTTTCAATAGTTCAAAATCATTACCTGAGAACGCAGCTGTAGCTTCTTTCACTGTTTTCGTTATTAAGGCACGCAAAGCGCTTCTCTTCCTTTTCAAAATTACGACGTCGTCCATTGTCGCGGTCGCCATATGTTGCTAAAATTCTACTATACGAAGCAGATTTTATTAATATGTCTTAAAGAAAGACGTTCAATTTTAAAGTCTTACTGATTTATTCGTGATTTTCAACAACTCTTTTTTCTTTCTCCTTCCAATATACAAACCCACAGACAAAACATTACGCTGAGACATACATACTCGCAGACGTACATAATTTCCAACAATCTCATCACTTTATTAATTGAAACTATTAACTGTTATGATATGGCCAAGCAGGCAGGACAGCGACAGAGATTTGGGCTGCAATTAGGAAAGCAAGGAAGACAGCAACTCATCTCACTGCCCTCGTAATGCCGCAATAATGAGGACAAGCACGACGATATAACGCCTTGTTACCAAGTAAACGAGTCCTATCGTCCGCCAACACTTGCCCAGGCAACAGCAGTCCAGCTCTCCTCCGGGGCTCGGGGGTCGAGTCCCGACGTGTGCATGTTCGTCCGTCGATGCCGTCTCCTCATCAATCCAGCTTTCGGTAAGATCGTCAGCTCTAATTAGGTGGTAGCAACCCTGTGATATTCCACCATTTAATTTAATGTATTAATAATTCATAATATTGCGCTCTCCCACCTAAATTAATATAATGCATTGCAACCGTTTTTGTATTCAGAGTACCTGTCATTCAAGTTTAGTAAATGCCCGATTAACAATAATTGTATTAAAGTCATTTAACCCTAAAAAAACCTAATAAACCCATAATGTCGCAACCATATAAATAAACTCTTCCACAAAATAATATTATAACATAATTTAAACTAACTGACACTTGGGACGGGGAAAGGCGAGGGAGTGCTTCGACTGTTTCACAAATACAGTACCAATAATAGAGGTGAAGTGACAACACAGCAAACATGCCCAAGAAAGGATTCGAACCCAGAGCCTCTCGCACCGTAGACCTGGCGCCTTACCTACTACTACTTCAATACCTAGAAAATACTAATAAAGATGCGCCTCCACCACGCTCTTTCCCGCGGCAGAGGTATGTGCGTATTTTGACATGCTTGATCATAAGGATACCGAAACTGTCCAGTAGCAGCTGCAAGCACGTGACGTCACCACTCTGCCCCACAAACACGCGCAGGTGGAAAGACCGCTTATAATTGTAATTTTCTTTTTTTTATGTGCATAAAATTACGTTATGAATGATTTTAAATACGGCAATCTGGGGGTGCCTTTGTTTTAACACGGGGGTAAATAATTTTGACACGTGTAACTTCCATTTCATAATTTCTTACGAATTTTCGTAGCATATTAAAAATTTGTCTCTTCCACGACTTTTCGCGCTGTTTTCAGTTTTTAAATTTCTAAGTATGGTGCAACCGTTACAGAAAATTTTTAAAAAAGAAAAATTTTTTTTCTCTGAATGTTTCGGGTAATCCGTTCTGCTTCCTTCCCCCTCCCATTCCCTCTTCTCCTTTTTGTTTTCTGCCCTATACACACACTATACACACACACCAACACACACACACATACATATATATATATATATATATATATATATATATATATATACACACACACACTTATTTCTTTATATAGCGTCTTTAAATAAAGGGACCTTTTTTGTTACTCAGGATGTACTGCTCAGAAGGGCAACATGAAACGCTCAAAACACCCAACGGTAAAAAAAAGTTCTAGTCAATAAGTACCCCCCGTTATATTCACGAAGGGGAAAGCTTTAAAGAGCGATATCTTTATGGGCTGAAGATCTCAATATCACTTATCATTGTGCAAAGAATTGTCGTTCGGAATCCAAGTCGTTTTCGATATTTTGCCAAAGTATAATTTCATATCTGATTTTCAAGGGTTCTTTACGCGAACTTGTACTAATAATTTCGCTGAGCCCAATTATGTGTGCGTCTGTCAACATCCAGATAACTGTAGCATGTATCAGGACTCGTGTATCATACAGGAGACGGAAGTAATAAACTTTTTTTAATAACGACTAACCTGCTGAACCGATATACCGGTGCCCAATTATTTGCGGATTTAAATGTCGATGGACCTTTGTTTTGAGGGATGAAGGATGACAGTTACCATGAACACTCTTTCCAAAACATAATGTTTTCTCCCCGCAGTAACGACAGTAAAAATGCGGAAGTTCGATTCCACGCTTTCTAAATTAGTGCCCAATAACTCGAAAAGCACGGTGCGGTGTTCGTAGAACATAGAAGGTGAAAACATACAACAAATTTTATTTTTACATTTTCAGTACTTTTCGCCAGAGGTCACAGGAGTCAAAGACCAGAAGCTGTTAGAGAAATTCACAGGCTCTCTAATCGAGGCCGTATTGTTGTTCGTGAATAAATAAGGGTTTTCCCGTTCCTCTAAACTAGCTTAAATCTAATATGAAAATACTTCTATTAACATGTTTAAATATTTACGCCTTGTCGTAGAAAATAAATTAGTTACACACTTTAACGTGGATAATATAGCATAAAATAGTTAACATCCACTGTGGTGAATTGATTAGGGGGCGGCCTGCTTGAGTTCCATGCCACATAAACGAGTAAAGGATAAGGACGACTCTAACACGGAAACCTTCTGTCGCATCGCCGCTATATGCGAAGCACTGAACTAACGTGCTAGCTTGCCGCCGAACCACTCTTACTATATCACTTTAACCGACGACCACATAATTTGATTAGTTGTTTCGCATATCGTCGGTTTACTGCCAAAAGTAACCAAGTTAAAATTACATAAAATTATGAAAATCCTAGGAATATGTATATGTTTTTCACGAACAATTTCCCACGTTTAAAGTCAATTCGTTATTTCGTACTGTTGTGTCACAGTATAGTAACTTACCACATTTTTGTTCATTTCTACAATTTAATAGTGTTTTTTCAAAAAAAATAACATTTATGACTTAATCACTTTTGCCAGTATATCGACGATATGTCTTATTAGTACATTCTGAGGTACGGCATTTTCTTAATAAGCTGTTTATAGCTTTTGGAGTGGAGGGCTACGAAACAGTTCCCTTCTAATGTACTTAGTGTACTGAAAGTGACATTACACACTTCTAAAGTTACTTTGTTTTCATACATCAGCGATTGCGGGTGGAATAGTTGAGAAAAATAATAGTATTTCTAAGCACACTTCAGCGGTGTTATAGCCATGCATTATTATTCTTAATGATAGCAACATAACGCAGAATCCATGCATAATACACCAACATAGAAATGTTGCTCAGTTTTGCTTTGCTGCAAAATATTAATCAAATAATTTTCTAAGATTCTGGAAACTTCGGTGGGCTACTCGTGTAGGCCTATACGAAATATTATAACCGCGTTACGTCAAACGAGTTAACTTCTCTTCTCTGAACAATTAATACAGGAACAACGAAATAAAAAAGAAAATTGCTAAATTTTTTAGTTAGGAATTACATAAATAGACTCTAGTTAAACAATGTTTGTGCTTCATATCTTGTCCGGCTAATTATGTGATAAGTGTAATAAGCATATATGTAGACAGGTAGATAACATTACGCCTCTGCTCCGAAAGCATTTCTTACCGTTATGCGTTAGAAGTCGCAATCGAAGAGCACAGACTTTTTTTTATTCTCAACTGTTAAAAACACGCTTCACCACTGCGACAAGCATAGCAAAAGAACTTACTTTGAAACTTGACAATCTCTTCCGAGAGCTAAAACTTTCTTACCCGAGAAAAAACACGAAGATCGATGCAACAGCAGACAAGGGGAATTTTTTTCACACCATTCGAAAAACTTTCGCGAAAGTTAAAGTTTACTGTCGCAGGTGTAGAATTTAATATAATTTTATCGATGCGTGTTTTGGACAACATGAAAATATGTATATTGTCGCAGGAAAGCAATTGCAAAATTACCAAGAAACCTTTCTACGTAGATGAAAATTCTTCAACCTAAGTGATGATATTTTGCATTAAAAATGTCCATTCAAGTCGTTCTAAAGAGTTAAAATGTAGGTATGTTTATAAATTCCCTATTTGTTTTCAAATTTTGTGAAAAATTTAATGTATTTTCTTTGAGTATTAAAATTAGAATAAATTGTAGTAACTCGAGACGAAAATTAAATAAGTATTTTTGAAACAAAGACAGTATCCAAACCAAAATACTTACTGATCACCTGTTAAGATAGGTGGTGATACATATGTGGTAAAACAGTCGATCCACAAGACTTCGCCTACCTAAGGCCATTCTTGACCTAAGGTTAAATGTTTGACGGACTTCAACTTACAGCTTGGGGATGTATTTTCATAAAATTTCTCGGGCTCTTATTTTGCCAATAATGATACACCAATCTCACCCTCCCCCTCCCTCGGCAACCTACTACATAGGTTGTTACTACATAAAACAGAAAAAAATATATATATATTTCTTCTTCCGTTTTTCAGAGATAACAAGGGCTGGTGAAGTATCAGTGTTACCCAGCATTCAAAGCTATCTGCGTATATGTTTATTTCCAATAAACTGCCTAGGTTCGTCTCTGCAGTGCTAAGTATAAATAAATATCGTTTGGGGAGGGTGCCCGTAGGCATCTGAATATCCCGATGGATATCAGGAAATGAAGTTCTACAATGGAGAAGTAACGGAATGAGAAAGGCAAGGGAAACGGGAGATCCACGAGAAAACCCGCCGGCCAACGGCAATGTCCGCCTCATTTCCCACATGCGAAAAATCCGGGATGAACCCGCAGTGCTAAGAAAAACACTGCGAAAGTAACATCTTTAACATTAACTTTTAATTACTTGTTAGTTTCTATTTGAAATGTGCTCTTGCAACACAAAATCTTTGTAGTGTGAAGAATCATTTAATATCCAGATAAATATTTTTAATTTAATCAGACACTAACATTACGCGCTTCAATATTTTGACAGTTTAAAATATAAGCCATACTTTACTTTGTGAACATGTTGGTAGCTTTGATATATATACAGTTTTCATGTTACATTCATATTTTGTAATTTGTAAAAGATAGTTTCATTTTTTTTTAAATACTCATGTATTAATATTAATTTTCTGTATTTTCTGTCTTTCACGCAAATTTTCGCAAAAATAATTATTTTGCCGCGTTAAACACTTTTGTCCCGGTTGGCAAAGACCTAATTCTTAAACTTATAATAGTTACTTAACGAAAAATTGACTGCAAGTAAAATGTGTTACCCAGTTTTAATATTGTACATAAAGCCAATGAAATGTTAACCTCATTTGAACGTGTAACCTGATTATAATGTATATTTTAATGATAAACAAACGGAGGTCTTACGAAAAGCTTTACTTTTTGGCACGTGGGTTCAAGCATATAGACGTAGGTTAGAAGTTTCAGCACGTTTCGTTAAATATTTAAAGGCAGGTAGCGGAGCCCAAAAAATGCAGGAAGTGGCTTGCGTGTGTAAATTAAGATTAAAACAAATCTCAATTAATTTTAATTAGCTTTGAAATGAAACGCATCAAGATTTTATTGGGCAAGCTTTTGGCTGGATGCCTACCTAAATACAGATGAAGGCTGTAGGAAGTACAAAATTTATAAAGTTTAGTCAATATTCCATCTTTTTATTTTATTCTGAACTGTGTTATTTTTGTTCATAATTTGGTATTGAGGGCACAGTAGACAGCAACTTTCATTGCCATGTTTTTAATTTTTATATTTGTAGCAGGTATTTTTCAGACATAAATCTTGACACAGTTTTACAATTATGAAAAATTTTATCTATCATAGTTTTTGCCTAATGCCTTGTCTTAAGTCAACATTTGCACGTCACGGTTTTAAGTACGACACTAAAACCAACTGACTTCAAATTGAATTAATTCACACTGAATAACGGTGATGTAGGCGACAAGGTCTCCTATATGAAACCACAAAATAATATACGTTTGTATCTTTTAAAAAATTAATATTTTAGTTTAAATTTTAAATTATAGCATTTTTATACAAAAATACGTCAAGATTTGGTTTTTGTGCAGAATACCTTGTAGCCTTTAACATCGTTATACTGTGCGAATTATTTCAGTTTGATAAGTTTGTTGGTTTAGTGTCGTACTTAAAACGTGACATTCAAATTTTGACTTTGAAACATTAATGCCCGCTGTTTGTCGTGCACTTCTAAAATTATGACTCTTAAATATAAAACAACGGGCATTCTGAACGAATGGAACCACATATTCTCTACTTCTGTCTTCCTGTCTTTGTGTATAGCAGTAAGTTTTGTGAACATATTAAGCCCTATAAATGTGCAAGATTTTTACATAATTGGGATACATAACATAAGTGCAGCATGCACGTGGTTCCTTCTTAAACACGTAGCCTGAATTCCAAAAGCTTAAAATTATTTTGCTTGCACACACATACATCCATGTCATACGTTTGAACATTTTACTCTAGTGATCGAAGATCTAAATTTCAAAACATACTACAGCTAAATGATGGAAACCAAAGTCGGACCTCCTGATTCTTAATTATTCAAAAGCGCTTTTACGTTTTGAAGTCATCCAATTACTGTTTTACTAAATTTCCAGTTGAAAAATTATCTTGATTCACAAGCATGCTGCAACTAGGAGATAAACTCTTTTGCTTGATTATTAATCTGGTGTATTATATAGGCCTTTACAGCATTTATAATTGATTCTTAGCTATGCATTAAACTTGTTTTATAAAAATGTTGATTTGTACTTAAATGTGTTTATTGTTACAGAATTTATGAGAACTTGTACTTTGAATAAATATTTCGTCCTTTCAGAAAATTGTAGGATTTTGAGTTAGCGGTTTCCATACTCATTTAACGCGTAAGATGTATACTATAATTAGCATTTACTTTCATATTTTAACTCAGTAGCAGCCTGCTACAAGGAAAGTACCGAGTTTAAAGTTGCGTAGACTGTTATACACCGGTGCAAATTTCAATATTCTATAACCAAGAATGCATTAACAGTCTCAGGAAACATCTCTCTTAAGTCTTATTGACATATGACATTCATATTATTGACATATTATGTTCTCATTTTTAATACCCGCGTTCTCGTTTATCAACTGCACTTGTGAGTCATCTGTGAAAATACCTTTATTACAATGCAGTTTTAACTAGTGTAATATTTAAAATAGATATGCAAAATCTTAATAGAAACAAATATATCAGAATATATGTAAATCTGATTGTCCTAAAAAGTAATTTTATTCGTTATCTTAATACATAAAATGAAGTGTCCTGACACACTCACTCACTCATCAACGTACAGCCCAAACCCCTGGACCTAGAACCATGAAATTTTGAGGGAAAAGTTTTTTTCGAAATTGGATAGTTAAGGGGGTGAAAAGGGGTGAAATGTGTTTTAAAAGAATCCTTGATAACTCATTAACCGGAAATACTATCATTAATTTTTAACTTCATTATATTGCGCAAAGAAATGCCTATTCTAAAATTTTTCGATTTTGTGAAATTCGAAAATTAACGGGGCGAAAAGCCGTAAAATGTGATTTTCATTAATCCGTTATTTCTCCTAATCCATTTCAGATAGTGAGGTGAGTTTTTCTTTAAAACGATGCTTAAGTAAATATCTAAAAAGTATTTTTACCATTTTTCGAAATTCGTCCTTGAAAGCTCTTGAAAAAATAAAACGTGTTTTTACATTAATCCCACTTATCTCCTAAACCAGTGGAAATATTGAAATGGTTTTTGCTTTAAAATAAATCTTACGTAAATATAAAAAACTAATTTCAGGATTTTTCGAAATTCGTCCTTCAAAGCTGTTTTAAAAAAGTGATTTCAAATAATCATCTGTACCGCTTATACCCGTTGAGATATCGAGATGATATTGTGATAAGAATGAAGCTTATGTAAATATCTACAAATCAAATTCAGGTTTTTATGAAATTCCAAAATTAAGTAGGTGAAAAGCAGTAAAATGTTACAGCCTCCCGAAAAAAGAGAATGATCACGGAGAAATAATTCAACAGTGGTTTCTTTTTGCCAACCTACTCATCAATAAAACCTCTTTGGACTGTAGCCACTACAAACGAAAGAATTATCACGGCATGCCTTTAACATTCACTCAGGTATTGTATAAAGTTTGTGGTGTGAAAGGGGTGGGGTTACGGGTTCGTATCCCGTGCAAGACTTCGATGGTAATTACTATGACGTCATACGAGCATATTGCGCGCGCTCTTTACACTGAGCTAAGACAGTTAATTATAGTTCACTATTATTGAGTACGCTAGCTGTTAAATGCCTTCATCACATATTTTATCCAGAGTTACTGTTTACATTACATAATTTCACGCGGGCAACGCCGCAGCCGGCCGGCTAGTGTATATATATTTATTTATTTATATATATATATATATATATATATATATATATATATATATATAACACCATAACGCTATGTCATTATTATTCTTTGCTTATTGGTATCCATAAAACCAGTGAATTGTTTCTTAAATTAGTTCTGTTGATTTTGGCATTTATTGATCCATATCGAGGGAAATGCTTTTTCAGTAACGTACCTATAACTTTATTAGTTTGAGTCGCAAGTATACATTTCTTTTTTAAAAGTAGAATACGCTAGTAAGTCTGTTAGAGGTTCTCTGCTGTTTGCATCGATGTTAACGAAAACGTGTGCCTGTCTCAATCTACCAAAAAACTCTACCTCAAATGTCATGTTTCAGTCTGCGCTATGAATATAGAGGACTGGTTAACAAACAGCAGTTCGTAAGAGCAAATCGTTTAAAATATTTAGTATAATATTACAACTGTTTCTTTTTTTCCCCCTCGCGTTCCTTACCCATAGTACCGCAGTGTCGTTTCTTTCTTCTTGCTCTCGAAACAGTGGCTTCGATAATGCCTCTTTTACTCTTCGTGAAAGTGCCGTGTGCCACGGGGCATAATGTTAAGGGGATTTATCTGAGCTCAGCGAGTGATAATTCCGCTGACAAATGTTTTCATCTCGGGTAATAGCTCCACGCTGTAAGAGGGGGTTGAGGACAGGAGTAACGTCTGTCGCGAGCTGTCGCACCTAAATGTCCGGGGATGTATCACGGCTTGTAATTGGCTGAAATGTCTCTCACTTCCTCTTTCGCCCCCAAAACGACCGTACTCCTCGCTTGCCGACAATGGCATACTACTCCAGCTAACCTCCTTCCCAGAACACTAGGAGGAGAATAATTTAAACTCAAGCTAATATGATACTCTGAAAATCGAGGTTCCGTCCTTGTAAGCTAGACCCTCGAGACTACTGAAAACTAAGAAAAAAGCTCATCGAATAAAACACCGAAAATGTTCGTAAACAGAGGTTACGGATTATATTTTATAGAAACTTGCCCTTTATGTATAACGTTTGCAAACTAATTATTTGACCGTGTTTCGAAACAAACAAAAAACTCGTACATTTAATAATGTTCTCTAATCTGTTTGAAAAGAATTTTTTTTTTATTAATTTGCGTTTGTGCTGAAATGTTTTATTCATATTAAGTTAAACCGATTTAGACGTCAACAAGAAATGTCAGTGGCAGTAGTATAATTTAATTTCTAGTACGGCAAAGATTAATTGCTAACCACACTTTAAACAACGCTCTTAAATACTTTACTTAGTTTACAGTCACAAAGATTAAATTGGGCCTCAATATTAAAATTATTTAATTCTTGATGAACGCATTTTTAAAATTATTCCTTTAAACGAATTTCCACTGCGTACTTCTTTAATATGACTCAGTGAAATGGATTTCCCAAAAAGTCGCTCACAGATTTGTTTGTAAAAGATAAATTTTAAATGTGCATTTCAAAAATTATTTATTACGATAAAACATGACCATACTTTCTCATATGGCAATAATTTTCCAGAAATCTTACGATGGATACATTTGTTTGGAATTTTTTTGTCTTTAACGTAATCCTTGACAAGTACTTGATTTTAACATTACTCCACATCTAATCTCCGTAGCTTCACGTATTATTGGGAGAACTCTCAAGGAAAAAAAAACAGTGACACATTAAACACGCATTCGAATGGACAAGGTTTCTATTCCCGTCTCCTGCCATACTGATTTCGGTTATGTGTCGTTACTTGTATATTGCAGGAATAATAACATAACTAAAGTCTTGGCCTATTGCTCTGCCAATTCCTGTCATTGTGTACAAATACTATTCCACACAGGTTAAAATAACTTACGTGAATTTGAAAACTAGGTTACTCAAATTAATACCAGTACAAATATAAAATGTATACATAATTTTTTGTTCTAATCGCGTCACACGTCTAAGTTGTATCTCTCTACCACTAATGACCTCGCTACAATCGAGACGTAACGCCTACGATTCCTAGATTATAGTCTCCCCCACACGCGTTCATTTACTGGTTTCCCTTGCCTAGGTTTGTTTCAAGACCGAAAAATTCTAAAAGTACTACCATGGAAGCATAGCTACTGATCTTACCTTTCACTAGACTTAATTACGAGTCCCTACATCACTTCCTTTACGTCAACTGAAATATAAGATCAATAGCTATTTTTCCATTGTGGTACTTTGGAATTTTCTGTCGTGAAACAAAAATAGGCACATGAAAACCATCAACACGTAGCAGAGAGACTGACTCTGTACGGGAGGAACGACTGATGTTTGAAAAATAGGTCCCTTGAAGGGTCCTTGCACACGAGCGACTTTATGTCACTGTGTCTGAGCTTCTAAAAAGTCGCTCGTATTTGAACACGTGATTTTTAATGGAACATTGCAGACGAACGACAAAGATGTCGCCGCAACAAAAATGATACAAACGGTTCCATTACTGTTGCTAGTCGTCGCGTCAAAAAGACGCGGCGCGACTGTCACAGAGAATGGATCACACAGGTTCATACCTGTTCCTTCACACGGTCGACTGAACTGTAGCGGCATCACCCAGTCAGTAGGAAACGTATCTAGATAACACATCGCGCTGTATATCATTTTGTACAACAATGGATGTAGATACAGAGCTATTGGCTTCTGAGGTTCAAAAAGACCTGAGCTGTATAATTGTGCGTTAGCAAAATACAACGACAGAAAATTGAAAGTGAAATCTTGGGAAGAATTATGCAAGAGTGTAATTCGAAATTGGAGCGACATCTTTGTGCAAGAGAAAATTGAGAAAGGTGAGTCACAGACCATTGTAATTATAAACATAAATGTGTTTTAAATATGTATTTAGGCGTTACGTGGAATACAATACATTACTACTTCAAGATGTTAAAACAGTAATAACCTTTATATTTATGAGAATACAGCTGTTACATTGTGTGCTGGAATATAGGCTGGAAAAACAATAACAAGACTAACTTAGAAATCTAAACCTGTAACGGCACATTATGCAGTACTATAGTACATAATATTAATTAATCAACACGAAAATCTTTATTTAACAATTACTATTGACATACGATAACTATCCTATATTATGTTGCAGCTGCTACGAGTGTTTTTCGCAACAGTGTTTGCACCTTTGTTTGCACCTTTGTGTGCACTTTGTGTGTGTGGGGAAAAGGATCGGTTGGTGCGAGAAGTTCTGTTTGTCAAGAATTGGCATTTATAATTATTTATGTTAAGTAACAATGTAACTCAACCACCCCTGCAACATTGCATGAGTCAAGCAGGAAATTATGTGTTTTGAACCTAAATTACTTACGGCAGTGTTCTTTTGAAAAAGTTTTGGAAACTACGATTTCAATCCCCCCGTCTCCCCTCCGACATAAAACAAACAACCAAAGATTATAAACCACATTCTAAAAACTACCATTCAGGTGCATACGTTAACGAAGGCTTGGACACACTCTATCATTAGCATTGTATATTTTATCGTACTGCCATGGCACAGAACCTTTTAGGGTTAAAAAATATTCAGCAAAGTAATTTCGGTTTGCAGCTCCGTGCGAGTCACCTCTCACTCCACATTCAAGTATGTTATGTAATGAAGATTCATACACAGTGTCTTCAAATGCAATACCGTCTCTTCTTCGTACGTAATTATAAAAAACACAACACGTTTGTGTGATCAGTTGTGCAAAGTCTACTTCAACTTCGAAGCTGTATGAAAGACGCTCCACTTGTTAGTATCCCCAATGCACATCCCACAATCCTTCTCGCTCTTGTTAACCTATAATTAAAAATATATTTTTTTAATGAACAGATTTCTCTGCGGATACGGGCGTAATACATGCTCTTATAAAGCAAACGCTTCGTCTCCAACAATAACATGAGGCATGCGAACTCCGTCTTCGTCGTTTGGCAACTGCTTTGGAGGTGGAAAATTATTTTGGTTTCCTTCAATTTGTTTTCCCAAAACTGAATTTTTTTAACATATTATAATCGCTGCTCTTTCCGTATGCGCCAACATCAATAGCTGAGAAACAGTAGCCTGCATCAACCAGAGCGAGGAGTACGGTGGAAAAGAAGTGTTTATAGTTAAAATATTGTTAGCCTTATTTGAGGGATTTGAAATACGCACATGTTTTCCATCTACACACCCAAGACAGTTTGGAAAATGTGTGTTTTTGTAGAACTCTTGAGACACTTTCTTACATACTTCTGTTTTCTGTTTCATGTAGGTAGGTAGTAATGCATCTCAAATTGCTTCACAAGTGTCTTCCACAATACTCCCGCTTGTGCTTATCTCCAACAGACTCTCGTAGTGTAGTGAAGTGAAAGTATTCCCGGTAGCCAGGAATATGAAGTCAAGTGCAATAATGTTGTCAGATTAACGCTGTAATGTATCTCTTGTTACAGGTAAGGAGGTTCAAAAACGCTGGACATCGTTAAGAGATTGTTTCAGAAGGAAAATTGCTACACAAAGAAATACTCCTTCCGGATTTGGCGCAGACAGGAAAAGACGAAAATATATATACCTTGACCAACTAATGTTTCTGCTCTCGTGTCTCGAACAGCGCCAGACTACCTCACGTTTGCAACAAATTGCAGGAAACCATGCTGAGGAAAATTAAGTGCAAACCAACATCGATACAGACTTTCAGCATCCAAAGCAAACCGAAAGTGACCGAAAAAAGCCGTTAAAAATTTTCATTATAGTTCTTTTGAAAATGTTCTCTTGTACCTACTTGAAAAGAAAGCTATACAAGAAAGCGAGGTCTATGACGACAAACAGTTTTTACTATCTCTATTACAAAGTCTAAAGAGTTTCGATGAACATGACAAGCTTACAGTTAGAGAGGAAATTATAAATACAATCAGAAGAGTTCAGGATGACATTCGTAAAAGGAAGGGTCAACATCAGTGTCAGCCGTTCATTAATCCAGTTGACATACCCCAACAACTGCCACGAAGAAAACTCTGTGAACTATACACCACAGCAGTTATCATGCTCACACTGGTCTACTAACAATGTACTCTCTGCCATATCACCTTCGTCAGTGGAATCCTATATTGATAGCAAGTGCTCAAAACTTTTGGACATTGGAGGAGAGTACAGTCAGCTTCGTTAGCGCATATCAATGTTCTTTGACATTTATGATATCTGTTCTTTATTACGATACAGATAGTGATATTCATAGTTCATTACTGTCATTTGTGTTCTACAATATCAGCAGAACAACGTACTCATATTATTATTATATTATTCAATATTATGTTATCACATTAAACAAACCGTTAGTGTTTCTGACAAATTAAATTATCAAAAACGGTCAGTAGTCGTACCTGATTGTAACTGCCAGTCTTTCCTCAGGAGTAACATGTTTTCTCATATTAGTTGTTTCATATGTAATTCTTTGACCAACTAGTACATATAAATCATCAAATAGGCGTATGGCCATTCTAAAGTAGTTAAAAATTTTAATTCGTCACACCTAACATCTTGATATATCTTGTGAAACTGTTCTTTCAGTAGCCGCTGACTAACAAGTGGATGTACCCAAAACTGCTTTTTTTTCCTTCTTTCTTGTATATATCGGGTAACGAGCACAGAAACGCATGCAAGGTCTACGAAATCCATTTTCATACTGATGCGGCCTGTAGCGCCGGCAGGAGTGTCGCTCGTGTGCAAGGGTAAGCGTCTGTAGTCTGAAGCCGCGACTGTCTGTCGCTCAGACGCAGCGACATAACGTCACTCGTGTGCAAGGGTAATTGCTCGTGTACAAGGGCCAGGACAATTATAGGCCTACAAAATTTCGTTGTCAGAGATTGTGCTGCAAAAGTACGTCACTTTGGCAAAATACTTGTTCAAAATTTGGCGAAATTTTTCTCTAGGATTTAACTTCCTCATGCTGTCATTGATTAACCTGTGTTTTCATTAACTATACTTTGCACTGGTTTACTGTTTGTACCGCGTCATCTTAAGAGTTGACGAATTAACATAGCCTACTACCCTATATATACATATATATATATATATATATATATATATATATATATATATATATATATTCAATGCTACTACACTTCTTCCACGAATTTGCATGTCCTCTCTCCAACATTCAAATCATTACAATTCTGTCGGTTTGGCAGTACCTATATTTATTCATTTCTTCCCAATTTTTTAAAAATAATTTACACAGTAAGATTTTATTTATTTGTAAAATCAACCCATCTTTGAAAATACATCTTTACCAGAATAAAACGGAAATATTATTATCTGGTTAAAAACTACCAACCGAGTTGGTGCAGTATGTCATTACTGGCCGTGGATTTGATAAAACATATATTCGAGTTCCTAAACGACCACCTAAATTGTCCGAAGTCGCATCATGCAAACAATGTGATATAACTTAATATAGTTTTCTTCGCATGTGGGAATCGCGCCGGACGATGCCTCTGGTCAGCGGGTTTACTCGAGTATCTTCCAGTTTCTCCGCCCCTTCATTCCGGCGCTGCTCCATACTCACCTCATGTCACCCTTCACCAGCGCTTAAGACCGAGGTGTCAAGTGCTGACCAAAATCTCTTCACTTCAGTTAATATAGGTTATTGTTTTACCAGATTCTCTACTGCACTGAATCCATCTATAAGGAGGCCGTCTGCCCAGGCCATAGAACAGAGTACAGAATAGCTTCAGCCGCCACAAGTTTAAACTGCGCAGTCTGCGTAAGTAATATCTGCTTAGAAATATCATTCAAAGAACGTTCTACATGTATACACCCATGGCAGCCCCTCCACTTGTCTCTACAAAGTTTGTTTACAAGCTCCATAAAATAGCAAAAATGTGTGCCTGTGTGACACTTTCAGATATGAAATTCTCTTAGAAGGTATTATAGGCTTTCATGATACACCCTCATTGTTAATATTACGTCATAAAATGATGACGTCCCCACTGAATGTGTCACAGAGGCGAGTTGTCGGCGAGAAGACAGCATGTCAGTTCATTGACATGCGCCTAGAGGTCAGAGTGAGTCGTGATGCGCGTGCTGTGTCGCCCTTATTGCTTCCGCACTTCTAGGCTACGAACGTGCGAAATATGTACACCCAGGCGACTACGTTAATGACCTTGCAGTCGACATGACTGTAATGCAACTGTTAGACTAACTGTTTTACAGCAGTAATCTCTCACAACTGTATGTCATCATATTTGCCTCTGTCCAATGCGGATATTTGTAAAGCTTGCTTTACGCAGCACAATAATTTAAAATTCATATAGTTGGAACAACCATAATTACTTCTAGCAGGAAAGAAATTAGAATACAATCGATGGTATACATGGCAGTTCCTCTGTATTCAAGATCTAAAGCAGAATATAAATTTTACTAAACTTGAGCTTCAAAAGGAAATTAGTGTGTTCCACTATTTGATAAAAAAAAGTTTTATTCAAGTAAAAGCTTAATATTGGCCTGGTTCATTATATTGATAAGTATTTGTAAATGGGACAGCAAGGGAATACAACTGATATGAGCAAAAAATTTTAATTTATTGCGTGTATTGGAAAAGGACGGCCGATAGAAGCCAATATAATACGACAATCTTCGTCAATCAACTCATCTTTTGTGAAATACTATTTACCTAAACTGAAATGTGATTTAAAACTTGGCTGTTGTGAACGTCTGCACATATGTATGAACACGGGTTTGAATAAAGATATTCACAATATTAAAAATAAAAATAAACTATATAAGTAGGCCTAGGTATATAATAGTTAATTCGCAAAGGAAATAAATTAGTCTAGTTAGTAATCACAAAAAAAAACCAACAAGTTTATTTTTTTTCAGACCAATTTATAGCAAATTAGTAAACATTTGGTTTCTTTGTTTACATTGGTTAGTTTCATATGAAATTTTACGATTTCCTTTGTAATAGAGAATTCGAAATATCAATACTGACGAACTACACTAGCATAGACTCTAAATACAAATTTCAAGAAATTTCTCTTTACTCCTTCGCCAACTTTTCCGAAGTAGTTCTTCTAAGAAGTATTTAATTGGACGATGTTATGCAAAAATGGGCTAACCCACGAATTTGAAAAAATGAGTTGACAACATATCTGGATAGAGAAAAAGCCACTCTTCCATAAGAAAAAATGATTTAAGCTACATTCAGTATTGCTGTGCCATTTAGCGACGCAAGTGTCAACCCACTGCGACGATACCGGCCATTGTGTATTAAGCAAGAACCAGTTAACCCTTACGCTCATACTTTTGTAAGCGAAGTGATCAGTGATAAACGAAAACCATTCACCCATTCCTGCGAGCGTTACAACACGATTATAGGATAGTGGTGGTTGTAATTAATGCATTACACTAATTTAGTAAATTGTGTTGTTGATGAAGACTGATTAGTTTCAAAGGTGAGTACTATCACAGAACGTATACATGGTATTTTTGTTTAGATCTTTATCAATAGCATGGTTTAAAATCACTATTTTGTGAATTGTAGAAATTTTGTACTACCAGTCACTCCAGTGGTGCCATGTTTCATAATAAAATTAAAGTAAACTGTATGCGTAATCAAAATATAGTGGCTTAACTCGTTTTTACATAATGTTGTACGAGTGTTTGTGGTTTAACTCATATTGACATACACAAAATGACACCAGTAGGTTGATTATGGGCATTGTTAACGCATTGCGACAGCAAACAGTGTACTGTTATGAATACCAAGAGACTCGCCTGGAGGAGGGTTAAGGCGTTCAAGTGGTGAAAAATCATAATTTTATATTTGTATGAAATAGTGTTGGTTTTGTACACACTACTAGAGAAAACACATACTTCTAACGAAAAAAAATTTGCTCAGCCAGTTTTCCCGTAATGGCACTTCAAAGTCAAATTTTGCATATTTTTACTTCATGCAAAACTTGAAAACCAGTAAAGATATTGAAATGAAAAAAAAATGCATTAAAACTACACGTAACTGTGTAGGGATTGAATCATATAAAAACCCACTATAAAATAGTTTTGTGTTTAAAATAAATTTCTAGAAGTAACAAAAAAAATTTTCAAATTTTGAAATTTTTTATTTAACATAAAAATGTTTTGTAATGGGTCTTATATGCTACAAGCCATAGCCAGTGACACGTAGTTTTGATGTGATTTTTTTCCATTTAATTATGTTAACTGGTTTTCAAGTTTTGTATGAAGTAAAAATATGCAAATTTTGACTTTGAAGTGCCATTACGGGAAAACTGGCAGAGCTAATTATTTTCGTTAGAAGTATGTGTTCTCTCAAGTAACATAAACAAACGCGCTCGATGAGACAAAACAAGATTTAGCAGATGCTTTGCGCTGGTTATACATTGTTAGCACTAGCTTAAATTTAAAAGTTCTTGTAAGAGCTTGACGCAACTAGACTAAAAAAAATCTGTAGCGAAATTAAATGTTCAAACAATTTAGCTTGCAAAGTGTTCTGTATGCGACGTCGTAACTAATGAAAAATCAGTAAACTGGAAATCAAAACTATCAGTGAAATTCTTCCCAGACTGTGATACATAAAAAAACTAACTTTAAAAATTAAAATTACACGATATAAGGAATACACAGTTAATACCATCAATTCATGGTGGTACCTACATCACACTCTAAATCTGAATTAGTGATTATTCACTGATTCACGCCGATGGAAAGAATAGTTTCACCAATTTGAATCAGTGAAAAACCAACGTGAAATTGGTGACTTTTCACTGATTCCGATAAAGAGTGCCAACATTCCACAAGTTAATTAGTGAATGTCCACAGATTTTCCAGTAATTTTTAGCTGATTCAATAAGTGAAAACAGTTCGTTGAAAACAACGGAAAAAACGAAGAATATCACTTATTCACTTGTGAGATGTTAGCACTTTAAAGGAACTCAGTGAATATTCACTAATAAAATAGTAACTACTTTCACTGATTCAAATTATTGAAACTGCTCCATCAATCAGCGTGAATCAAGGAAAATTCACTAATTCAGATTTAAAAAGTTCTATATAGCTTAAAACAATGAAAACTAATGCCCGCAGAACACAACTCAGGCTTCCGAAGTAAAATTCACAAAGCATAGAATGTTGCACATTCATAGTATTACCAGAAACACGTCAGACCAGCAACACGTTTGTTCACAAAGTCGGCCAGATCTATGTTATATTATTGCTGGGTTTTTCTGTATTGACTTTCAGATTCCAGCAAATGTAAGCAACATTTTAGTGCTAACTTATGTATAGGCGGTTAGGTGAGCACTTTTGTAAACCCCCTTTCCACGGATTCTCTGGACGCTAGCCACCGAACTGACGTGCAATCTTCGCACAGACAGCTCGCCTCCATGAGACACTAAGAGGCAGTACTACAATTTTATAACGTATTATTAACGATAAAAGTATATTATACACGCGTATAACTTTCAAATGATTCTGTGCTGATATATTTATGCCTAAAAAAGGACCACAAATCACCCGTTTTCACAATTTTCGGCCACGTGAAAACTGACTTTATCGATTTACGGAGGACTTGAAATAGGTATACCACCTACAAACGTGTAGCGTTCTTTGAATGACATTCCTAAGCAGAAATAACTTACGCAGGCTAAGTATTTTCCAAATAATATTGTAACGGCCGAATCCCTGCACACAGTTCGCCTGCCTGGGCAGACGGCCAACTTAAATTTTGAAAACGGTGAAATATTCACACTGGGGTTATTTACTTACACTGCTATGTTTGTATTAATAAGCGGCGGGAAAGGTAAAAATTGGCCATAAGTAAAGAAGTAACCACGACTTAAAATGAGTTCACTACGCCATGAATAGCCTATAGTAATCCCCCCCCCCCCGCAAGGGCATGACACGGTAAACTCACATGATGCACATGAGAACGTAGATTTGTTATAAAATTATTTATTCATGGCCCAGTGTAACATTGAGGAACCTTCATTATTTTTTTTTTTTTAACTGCGCAGACCCACGATGTGAATAGGATTACTATAAATTCACTATATTACAGCTCATCGTAGTTTGCGCGTGTTCATTTGTTTCGTTCTCTTTTTTATGTAACCACTGTAATAAATATTAAGCTGAAACTATTTGATTACGTACGAGGCTACAAATTAATATTTTATTTATCATCAACCGTTGCTAACAACTTTAATAATTTTCGTTTATTTGTAAGTATAATTATTATAGTAGCATTGTACTTTGTTTTGCTTCCTGGATTTTTCTATATGCGACGAAATGCAGTAAATTATCTAATATTATCCCGTTTTTATCAGCGGTCACGGAAATAAACCGGCGTGTAGACACAAAGTTAAAATTATACGTGTAGTTAAATCATACTTCAATGTTTTTAATTAATTTGAGTAATAACATAGCAGAGGTAATAACCATTTTCCATGGTTCAAATATCACCTGTGTTTACTGTCATTAATAAAATGCAAGAGTAGAAGCGACAACAGAGTAAAGTAAAAGTACTTAACCTAATTACCACTCTACAGAGGTAGTATTACTAATGGCTGCTTCAAAAATTCAAACCAGAAATATTCTGATATCACTCAGTCTGTGGGAGTCTGGTCATTCATGAAACTTTTCAATTTTTCGAGTCATTTTATCACCTTTGATCAAGACGAATATTCTGGTTCGCTTAGAATTATTAATAGTAAATGTGTTATTTAAAAAATTGTTTCCTTCAGGTTATTATCTAACGGGTATCTGACAGCAATTTTTTTTCAAGTCTTTTCCGCGTAGGATATTTACTTTCACATAAACTTCCCGTTTAAAAATATATATTCACAGATAAGTAGTTCGTATCTGTCAGGCTGAAATACGTCCACGAGAACACACAGTGACTTGTAAAATTCGATATGTCATTGTCCGAAGTGCAGTGTGATGAGATTTAGTTTACGTATTTCGTATACGGGCTATTGTAGGCATTTCCGGTTTCTTACAAAATAGTTTTGAACCGACCTTGTCGGTTTGACCGGCAAGTTTTTACGTCGCCCGAGAATTTTGGACACTTCAAATTTCCAGCTACTAAATTATCGACTTTATTTTACATCTGTATATTCTCCGCAGCTAAGTTTTCAACATTTCACGTCAATAGAAACACTTACGTACCTTATGTTCCAGCAATCCACTTGTATTAGTTCGGAACATTTTACGACGCAGTATGTAAACACGACGTTTCACCTCCATAGACGTGATGTGAATTAAGCAGAGACACAGGTGCAGAGAGTCCAACTAACTTTGCGCTGCACTAGCGCACTCAAGTGAACGGCGCCGTACATCAAGAAACTGTTCTTCGTGTTATTATAATTATTTTTTCTCGTCAATATCTGAAATTTATAAATTGAGATATTTTGTAATTAATTTTCTACACACCAAGTAGTAAAAAGCTTGTATTTAGTTTTCAATATGTATTTTCAGGCTTATTAGTGATAATAATTTTATTGAAATTTTTATGTGTTACTGTTGCTCCGCCATGTTGGGCGGACAGTTTTCAGGGATTTAATAATCGCTCGCTGTTAGTATAAAGCTTCCTGGATTTCTCATATGTGCGTTCAGTCGGCTTCCAGTGAAATGTTAAGTGTCAGTCTTGTTATTCGTTATTGTAAATGTGGAATGGGTTGTTATGCTGCAGGACTTGTAATTGATTAATTTTCGGCGCCTGTTTAGTTATTTGTTATTTTTCTTGAGTTGAAGTCCTGTAGCATAATGGCCCAAGTCCTAGTGTTTCGTTCGTGTTTTGCTGTTCGTGTTTTTTCTCTCCTTTTTACTTAATAATTCAGGTTAACTTTCACGTTCGGGTTTTCAAGTGTTTAACTTCTGGTAACTTCTATATTTTCAGCTTTCAGAGAGAGAGAGAGAGAGAGGGGCCAGACATTTAAATATTTTGAGTTTTGTTCGTATTTGTTGATTAATAATTGCTGGCATGTAATTTTCAAGGTTAGACCTTTGCAGAGAAAGTAAATTCATAGCAGATCATTTATAATATTTGGATTAAGTAATTTTCATGCCCTGTATGTGCCGGCTTTGAAACTATGTTAGGGTGATAGGTATTGTATGCATACTACCGAGGTATGGGACTCAGTAGATTTTGCTGCTGTATGTATTTTGGGGCGGTGTTCCCGTGGTGTATGTGTGTTTCGGGGCGTGTGTCCCCCTGAATTTTACCACCTATAAGTATAGGGGTTTTTTCAGACTTGTGGTCGTATTGTGTATTCGCTACTGAGGTATGGGACTCAGTTAGCATTATTCTTTGTTATTGTTAAAGTTAGTTTCCTATAAGGATAGGGCTAGCACATGTGTAATATTTGTCTTTGTCTTTCGCTACACCCTTTGCAGTACTCTCATTTAGGCCTTCACTGAGTCATATTATCCATATAGACAGATTAACTGATACTTCTGCACGCCTGTTTATAGTAATTCATAATGTTAATGTTTAATGTTATGCCTGTACTTTCATATTTTTCTTTATATTTACATTTTTTGACTTGTGTTGCTGATTATTTGAGTTTGTAAAATGGTTAATGGTTATGTTGATGTTTTGTTATTTGATTTTAAGTTTTGAATAAATCCCTGTTGGGATTGAACCCGATATTTTATCTTTAATTGAAGTTGAAGTTACAGTTACCTTTTCTTGATTGGATCATTAATGTGATTTTGATCGCTGCTATTGATGTTTGATTGGTATTTCTTTACTGAGGTGTTAGAAGTTACGAGTTTGGTTTACTTTTGAGTGAGGATTACTTTTGCCTTAGCGCCCTTACAAATCTCTAGGGATTCGCCACCCTCCTTACCCTGATCTTGTAATTTTGTTACCATCACCAGTGGTTGAGGTGCTAGCCCCTAAGTAGGGGACGGTACAGTTTTTATTTGAAAATATTTCGGGCCATTCCAGGATGTGTTCACGCTTATGAAGTTTTGCAATTCCAGACAGTGATATTTTTGCAGCCCGTCTTTTTGGAAAGTTATGAACTGTAGTGTGAGTTTTCTCAATAAACGCTACTCTCTTCACTATTATTATCTATTGCATGAGCCCTACATTTTTCGTTTTAAATCTTAGCAAGTGTTTTAAAGCTATGGAAAATTCACAATCACACATTTTCCAGACATTCTATATGAGATTATAAATCTGTGTGGGACTACGATAAATTACTTTAAACTTTTCAGTCCGTTTTAAAAATGTGGTACATTAATTTTTCATTTTAATATTTTCTTTTTCTTTTTAGTCTTGTGTATGTGAAGTGATGCAACCGATTTTCAACAAGAAAAATGTTTTACCAAACAGACAAACAAACATACAAACAAGAAAGCAGGTTAATACAAACGCGGTAGTTAAAATAACGCAGATGGTTGAGCTTAATTCAGTACACCTCAACATTACCTTAAGAGACTGTGTCACCTCTGATGTAAAGCATACATATTCAATTCCGTACTATAAATTAAGTGAGAGATGAATTGCTGACAATGTTCCTCTTTTATGGGAACATAACATTTTACGAGTTTCTGCGTATTTTTGTACTCGATTTTCACAAGCTATTATCTGGCTTTCAATAAATTGTGAGTGGTATTTAGTATCTCAAATTTTAAACTACCTTAAAAGTTTCATACTTATGATTTACTGGTTTGTTTATAATGGTCATAATGCAAGGCGAGTTATTTAGCTAAGTAATACTGTACTTCTTTCAAATAAATTAATCTAAAATCTTGATACAGGATCTGAATTTAAATTACTAAATACGTAATGAATGCTACATTCATGCGTCGCATAAAATAAAATTTATATTTTTCGTAAAGGTAAACGTAATTCATGACATTTTGCTCCCATCCAGACAGTTTAACATATTATCTTTCCAACACGTTAATAACACAAAGGCACGCACGTTGTATTATTTTTTTTTACGAAAATACAATTTTTTTCGTACTGATCGCGCACAGTAGTTAACTGATCCAATTCATATTGGCTTATTTTGCAGTTAGTTTCCTTTATTTAGTACTAAAATGTTAATATTACTTTGATTCTAACTGAGCATCACTCGAACAATCATTCCAGTAATAAACGGTACCTAAACAATTATTTTTATGTCAATTCTGTTCATAGTTTTGCAATAGCAATACAGCTAAAGACGTTTTTAAAACACGTTTGTGGCCACTATGGTGAGGCGTGCAAATTCAAGCTAAAAATTCTCAGGTTTGAGGTTAAAATATTTTTTGTTTATTAAAATAGTTTTCAAAATGTTCACATCGAATGTTATGCTTCCCTACCATGAAGATGTTCTGTATTTATTTGAATAATCAACTGAACACAGTTTCAGAGCAGTCTCACACTGGACTGGCTTAGTATGCACTCTTCAAAGTTAAAATAAACTAGCATGTTAAACTGGAAACATTTTCGTAAAATTACTCATACATTTCTTGGATGATTTTACATTTTTGCATGTGTAATTTTAAAAAACAACATTGTGTGAAATAATACACAAATGTTTCCAGAAATGAAATTCGGGCTACAAGTTTCTACTGAAAAAAAAAAACATGAACATGTGCAGCTTAATAAACAAACACACAGTTTTAGTATATGTAAAAATACGTCTTCAACTGGCATAGATTTTTATCGTACTCTCATTGTTAATACGTTAAATCTTAGTAGTTGTAAAGAGTAATTTTACATGTACAGTAAATATGTAAATTTGCGTGTATATCTTGACATAAGAAACATAAACTGTAGAGTAATATCTCCTAAAGGTGTAGTTATTTTGCGGTACCGTTATTTTTTAGACCGAGTCATATCGTTTAGATTTTCAATGTTATGTAGAGTGATTCTCAAGCTAAAAATAATTGTAAAAATTTACATTTACATCTTTAAGAGTGAAACAATGGTTAAGAGTAAACTTACAAGCTTATGTCTTCGAAATGTTCAAATTATCTGCATGATTTTTAAATGCAAATACTAACACAAAAGATTGACGCTTGTGTTTGAAATAAATGTGTACTGGCATCTTCATTAACAGTGGCTAAAATACTTAAGTTTAGACGTACGTTATCTCCTGATTTCTGGAGTAAGTAATACTAGTGTAGGCACATAAATGTAGGTGTACAAATTACAAGTTAAAAGGTTAAACTCAGAACAGCTAAAGGGTGACAGTTGCCAAAATTATGATGTGACTAGTTGCCGAAAATGTGTCTGTAAATTTAAAAATATTTTCATAGTATCAATAATGTAACATACCGTGCAAATCGTTAAAAGAATATTAATTTGCGGTTTTGTAACATTTTATTTTTTAGATAGTAAAATAGGAGTACCAATATCAGACAGCAATAGTATGGAAATTTAAAGTGAATATAGAGAAGGAAAAAAACAGTGTTATGTCCTGGTTAGATTTCAGATGCGAATGTTGGTGTAGGCAGCACACTCAAGAAGTCACAGAATAGAGTTAGCTGCCCAAGATGAGTTACAAAAGTAAGATAGAGTCCATAAATGTAATTACTAAGCGAACACCTATTTTTAAACAGTAATACATACAAAACTAGAGCCAAAACTTTGAAACATTAATATTTTTGTCAACTAAGTTTAGTACTAAATAAACCATAGGTATTACGTAGCATTCCAAGTCGCAGCTGTGGTCTTAAGGCTCTGGGATCAAGGCAGAAATTTAAAAAATTCTCGATTGGTTCAAAGTTATCTAAATGCGCAGTAATAAATACATCAAAACAGCATTGAAGGAATTAATGTAGTGATTATCTATTTTTGTCTGCCCGCATGTGCAGGTAATTTCGCACATTCGTCATATACAAATATTTATTCAGTTGCGTGGGTTATTTTACAAATATAATTGGTATTTTTACCGTGAAGAACAAAACAATGTCAGTGTTAAATACACGTACGCTGATGGAAACTCTGCTCTAATGTACATTATATGTAAAATTACACTAATCATTTTACCGTGTAGTTAAGTAAGTTAGACCATATTTACATGAAAATTCAGTTTATGTCGCGTAATTTTTTGGTGTGCCAAGAAAATGTTTAGTTGTGTATTATACTTTTTCAACAATTTGAGTGTTAGTCACAACTAGAACCATATTCCAAAATCGTTATATTTAAAACTATAATTATTTATTTTTTTACAAAAGTTATACAAAATCAGTTGTTATTCAGACTCATTATAAAAACGAATGCATAATTTCTTACGGTAGGCGTAGCACTGACAACTTAACTCTTAAGCGATAATTTACCGTTGATAAAACACTATAAAAATATGATCTTTGAACGATTCTTGAAATGGGTTCGTATTACAAACTTACGGGTTTTTGAACACACACCATTGCGGGCAAATGTTGCCGTATTGCATAAACACCCACAATAAAAAAAACACAATACAATGAAAAAAAAGTTAATTTTTATTATGGGTGTTACTGCAATATGGCAAAATTCGCCCGCAATAATGGCGTATGTCCAAAAAAACTGACACTTTTATACTATAAGAGTATTGCTTAAAACATCAGCTTTTAACTTAACTTGTTTTCTCTGCCGAATGGAACAGCATTCCAGACATTTACTATGACAAAACACAGGTTTGCATTTGACAAATGTATAGTAAATATAAAATATGATAATTTTCCAATCAAAATCACTCATTTTACTCTAGCGCAAATGTATATAGTTTGCAATGCAGGTGCGTCTATATTCAAATAAAAGCACTTGTAGCAGATAACCATGCAAGATCGGATAGCATTAAAATACGCATTCCACTAACTTACCGAATGTGTGTTAGGTGTCTCAGACACATTGTTTCCTTCGTAATGCGTTATCCATGTATGGCTATTATGTACCATTTTAAGAGTTTCAATTATTTTTATACAACCATAATTAAACACCACAGATAAACATGTAGTTAGTTATGTATCAAATCAAGTGTTAGATTGATTTTCAAATAATAAAACAAAAATTTCCATTTTTTTTTTTTTTTTTTTTTTATTCTAAACGGGTTCTTGGTTGAACAATTACTTCGTTTTATTAAATTTTTCTACCTATTTGTGCAGATACATGAACGTATTGGAACAATTAAACAGTACACATAGGTGCTACAGTGGCGGCGGAAGGTATTGTAAGGTATTGCAAGGGGGGGACAGGATCGTTGACAGATATTTATTTCCGCGTTTTTTCCTATAACGACATATTAAAGCGGGGAGGAGGGGTCCGTTGCCCGTTTACAAAATAAACACAATGACTGTGGAAAATAAAACAGTAAAATCACAGACGAATACAGACAGCTCGAGAGAGGGGTTTTATAATACTCTAAAACACCTCTTCTGGCCCGGCCAATAGGATTGAGCCAGTCCCTGATTGGCTGCGCAGGTAAGAGTGTTGTTATTAGCTCGTGTTTTCCTACTATGTTGGCTGTGGCTTAGTTAACTTTTGTTGAAAGTGTACTTCTTTCTAATTGTCGGTAACCATTTTTTTTCAATGTTATGCTTTGCAGGCTAAATACATTTCTGCCACTGACTATGAATGTTGATTCCTTGGTTTTCCTTTTTATTTTGTTTGTTTCCTGTGTCAGTGGAGTACCACTTTTCCAGAGTATTCTTTCGCTGTTCGCCCAAGTTTATTCTTGTCGTCCGGATTTTTTTAAGTTTACCCTTCTTTTAATTAGTTTTATGTTCTTTTATGCGTGGAGAAATCGGTTGCAGTCTCTTCTATATGTATACATAGCCACATTAAAAGTGAATCTGATACATATAGTTTTGAGTTTGTGACTTGTCTGACGTCGTAATTACTTTGTTACCACGCTTTTCATGGAATGATCTGGTTTGAAAGCTGTTTGGAGTTCATATATGTTTCCCAATCGTTGTCATATCTGTAAGAGGTCACGTATATACGTGACTACCAGATTCCCAATGGGTTTTTCGGTTATTTGTTCATTTATGTCGGAAATGTTTGTTTTTAGATTTCATTTTATGATGTCAATGGGATAACCATCTGCCAGCAGTTAATTTTTAAGTGTACATGTTCATCTGCTGTTGCTCGTTTGTTTCTGTGAAGATTATCCAGCTTGCCTAGCTAAAGGGCCGATAATGTCAGTATCTGTGCTCGTAGAGTTGTGGGAGTTGAAATGGAGGTACTTACCAGTGCGTTTCGGTTTCCTGTTCAATTTTGATGAAATCGTTTGTTTTTCTTTCCTAACAAATGTATCTAGAAATGAAATGCTGCTGTTGGTCTCTGTTTCGTAAGTAAACTAGATTGTTGGCCTTAGCGAGAAAATTCGTCAAGTTTCATCGGGACCATGTTGCCAAATGAAACAAAGGTTGTCAACATAGCTGGTGCCTTGGTGGGAGGTGAAGACACTAACCGTTTGACGTTTGGCACAGGGAGGTCAACAATCCACGCATCAGTACACGACTTATTGCTGCATGGCAAATACATTCTACAACAGTATTTCACATAACGAAACTATTTCATCAAACTACAATATTTATTTTCTGCAATTATGATTCATTAGCAAATTTAAGTGTTGGGGAAGTTGTTACCTGTGACAATAAATTATTCATTGCCTACATGCCATCTAACACATTTTGTAACATCACTAATAAAATTTTTTTATCGCTGCTTGGGGGACCTGCTGTGTGTGGTAGTTAGCACGCCCTCGTTCGACTGTAACGATCTACGTTCAACTATCAATGGGGTTACCTGGATGTCCGATCTTGTAAGACTTGGTGAACATTGCCGTAAACATATGGGTTTTGTTTTAATACTGCAGTTTCCTTGCCCACAGTGTGTAATCGTTTTACTCTACTACGCAGCTACGTTTACTCCAGTCATCGCAACCGCATTTTTGCAACACGCCTATTAGTTTGGTTACAAGCCTTGCAAAGGAGTCGTAATGGCTGCATATGTTACAGGTGGTGGTGAGAGGGTTTCACGGCCTTATATCAACGAGGTCTTCAGAGCCGATAAAGGTAAAATGAGGGTGAGGTGAAGCGACAGCATAGCATCCATGTCCGAGCCGGGATTCGAACCCAGTATCTCTCACGCCGTAGATCGGCGCCTACCCGACTACGCTACGGATACCAGCATATGTTACAGGAATTTTAATAAAAGCAATAATTTTGCATAATATTGTCTCTAAACCTGCTAACACTAGCATTTTATACAAGTAAACTTGTTTGTTTATCTTCCCTACCTGTTTAAGATTTTGTAGTGCAAGATGAACAACAGTGAAGTGTTCCTATGTTAAAAGCAGAAAAAATGTGTTATATACCATTTCAATAAGGATGGGACGGCTCGAAAACACATTTTCAGTAATTTTTCATAAGTTATTACCCCACGAAGAAAAAATATTATACAGACAACTAAACTAGGAAAATTTAAGATTAATATTTATAGAGAACCTCGTCATACTAATGCCTTCGGGCCTATTTTACCACTTACGGTAGCATATCGGCATTTTGTTATAACAAATAGTATCTGAGTATACATACTCACGCACACATTGCAGGCTCGCCAACAGTGACATTTATCTTAAGGTAAATGTATGTTTTAAAAATGCAATTAATGACAGATACGTTTAACATAATTATATGTGTTTGTGACAGTCGGATGAAACAGACTCTGGTTTCTCCTGTCCCATGTTTGGTGTTGGTTTTCGCGCCAGAGAAGACAGCGACAGCAAGCATGCAGACTGGTCACGACGCGCGACACCCTACTTCCCCGGTCATGAGAGATAAGAGCCGTCTAGCCGACGACGGGGTCGCCGCAGAAGCGCGCCACACCGTCATTTGTTGTCCTGTCCCGCCTTGCTCTTGTTCTGTCTCCCTCTCCCCGCGCAGCATCCTTGCCCTACGCCTGCAGGGTAGGCAACACGCTCGCCCCGTCTAATCGAGCGCCTTGCTGCAGCCTGCTCACACCATTTCCCTGAGAAATACCTCTGAAGTGCCAAGCGCTCCAGTAAATTTAGCTCCCCGTTCTCCTTCCACGTCACATACATTGTTTAATGGCATTCCCAAGTTTTATAATTAAAGCTCCTCTAACGTGGACGGTACTCAAGCATCGTGCAGTTATTGATACATCATTAATAGGGATTGTTATTTATCACTGTGTAAGTTGACTGTTTGTTAGGCTTCATTGTAATTTGTTAGTTTCTGGCACTTTAATTCGTGACTGGTGAGTACTGTTTGTGAAACTGTTGTTTTACCCGCTGTACACATACGTTAAAGTCGTTGGGTGGCTGCAGTCAGAGGTAGGCGTTTTATACTGAAACTAGTTAAGTGGTTAAGTTAAGGGTGGGGGTTACTGTTAAATGAAATATGTTAATCTAATTACGGTGGCTTTACCCTACATAGTTTAGCTTACAGAATACTACAAGGTTATACTACATAATTTAGATCAGAGGGGAGCGGCTGTTTAGAAAATTACGTTAGTCTTCTACTGTATGGTGGTGACCCTTTGGACACCTTAGACCTCACCGTAGCATGATGTGCCGGAGGCTGATGATGACTGTGCTCGGCTATCGACGGACGGCGGCATGTCGTGGGTCTTGACCCAGGACCATCCTGGCGAGGTGGTGACGGCTGGAAGGCTTGAAGGAGACAGGCCGCGATTTCCACGATACTTTGCACTATATTGCCACACTTCAGTGTAGGCGGGGAGAATAGCTGAGGCCCTTGTCTTGTGCAACTACTGACCTGATTGCATTGTCGTCGTCGCTATCCCGTCCTCCAGGCGAGGCTCTTGGCAATCATAACAGTACCTTGGACTTATGCTTATTCTGATGCGCTACGACTGGAGGTCTATGATACGTCTGTAAAAAGCTACACAACCGTTACAAGGTGTAGAACGGTAAACGTGTTTGTGGAGTACATACGCTGGCAGTATAGATTCTTACAATTTCCCTCCATCCGCAATAATTAATAGAGACCTGCCAACTGCACATTGGCGACAAGCTAAACTTTACTGGTTCATACTCACCCAAAACCACTCCGTTATTTTATTGTCTCCGGGACCTTTTAACCTTTGTAAGACCGGTTTTCATTTAAATGCGTATTTTTTCAATTGACCTTGTATCACTGATTCAAAAAGTCCTTTAAAAAGTTCCACAAAAACCATCAGACAAACTTAGCAGTCAGATGAGCACACAGTACCTTGCAGTCCAGTTTGCTGACAGATAATAACACTAAATTTGCATGTCTCTATAATTGGTTAATGAGAGCAGACATACTTGACTCTGTTCTGAGGGCACTTGTTACTGTTTGTTGTATACGTGCGATGCAATGTCAGACGACAGTTTTGGTTTCAAATATACCTGAGACACTGCATGTGCAGTAAGTTTTGTTTTACATTCTGATTTGCATCGCAATAAGTAGGGCTAGGTAAATTTCGCGAGTTCAATGACCTGCAGGCTAGAATCCCAATGTCCCACACATACTCAAGCCCCGTATATTAGTTCATTGTCTGCTGTCTGAATTAGTAGCAGGTAATGGACAAATGGTAGGGCTTCGGTATACACAGGATAATGGATTCTAGCATGTTGGTTGTTGAACTCGCGAAATATTCCTAGCCCTAGCAATAAGTAAAAAGTAAAGGCCCTCACGGCTGTCAAAACTTACTGAAGTTGTATGACGAAACATAATGTAAGAAAACGTAGCTGCAAACAGCTAAACTCAGTCTTAAAGTAGGTAAAAATTATATTTTATGTGAACTTTGAAAAATTCTTGCAATGGGGGTGTTTCACAAACTATTATGTTTGGTTGGAAATACGCCATTGTGGCGATTCTTGTTCAGCCGCAGAAACCCGACATTTACATAAAGTATCTAAGCATGAGAAAATAAGCTTATGTAACTGTAAGTTTTCTGAGACTCAGCAACATTCACTGCCAATGACGTGTATCCAACAAAATGCTTAAGGCAACGCTTTCCAATTTATGCTGTTTTATAGAGTTCAATTTTTAAATCCTGAAAGGGAGCATATATCTCAAAACCGTTATATAGGAATGATGGAAATTGTGTTTACAATGTAGCCTAATTTTCTCGAAACATATGATTCTATAATTTTGGCTAGTTGTCTACTTAATTAAATTTATTAAGGTCAATAACTAGCCAAAAATATACATGATACATACTACAAACAATTTCCAACATTTCTTTGTAATGGTTTTGCGATATCTTCACCTTGCCAGGATTTAAAATATATAAAACCTACTAAAATAGCATAAATAGGGACCTGTGGTCTTAAGTTTGTTATAATTATTTAATTTATATACACTTACATACATGCCAACTTCCGAGGCTCTCGCCTTGTCGTGGAAGGACATCCCAGTGCTCTATAGACCAGACGACAACTTCAAGGAAGTCTAGCTTCATCTAGATGGGTGGTAAGAAGAGAAATGAAGCCAGTATTGTTCTGCGACGGAGAAGATGGGCCTCTGTAGCCATGGTTGGCAATCATCCAAGTCAGGAGACTTCAAAATCAAACCCGGTCCCACAGAGACGTTATTGCATAACGGGCTAGTAACCCGTTCATATGAAAACACCATTTCTCATGAGTTTCTTTAAAGAAGAAGACTGGACAAATTTTAAAGAAGAAGACCGAACGAATTTAACGTCGATGACAAATGCAAAGGTAAAGGCTAAGACAGGGTCCGCCTTGAAAATTATGGACAGGGAAAGGAATAATTATTGAGTTCAATAACCTGCATGCTAGAATCCACTGTCCTGTGTACACTCAAGCACCGGACAATTGTACATTGCCTACTACTCTCTGGTACAGCAGACAATGAATGGAATGGATTGAGTGTGCATAGTACAGTAAACTCCAACATGCAGGTGACTGAACTCGCGAAATTTTTCTTTCCCTAATCATTGATAATAATAATAAATAGCGTACAGGTAGGGTACCCAAGGATTCGTATCACTCCTCGACAACAGTCTTCTGACGGGGTATACGAAGGCATCTGCCGAATCCTAAATGATGGCACGAAATTAAGTCTTGTGATGGAGAAGTGAGGGTATTCTAAGGGCGGGGAAGTGGGAGTGCCAGGAGAAAACACGCCAGTCAATGGCAATGTCCCCCACGTCCCTCACATGCGAAAAATCGTTGACCGATTCTGCAGTGGGTCGAACCCAGATCGCCACGATAGGAAGCAAGGCTCTAGATAATACATAAACAACCCCTCCCTCCTCTTTTCTTTCTTCTCCTTCCAATTACTCTTCCATAATAATATTATAATTTTGTTTGATACGCAACCAAAGGCTCAGGCAGAAATGAAACCATAGATGAATCGACCATGGCCTTTATTAAAGAACAACGTCAGCAATTGACTGTAGAGATTTCGTAAAACCATGGGAAACTGATATCACGATAACCGAAAAGTGTGTCGAGTTCTGGTTCTCCTAGAAGGCGAGTCTAGGTTTTATCTCTGTGCAATCTCGCCGAACTGGCAACTTAAGGTAGCTGCCCGTGTGATTGTCTTTTGAGCGTTCGAGGCCTAGACGTGCGGGAGTGGTAAGGGCGACACAGCTAATGCACCACGACTCCATCTAGCCTCAAGACGTATGTCTCTGTACTTGCGTGCAGTCTTCCGGCCGTCAACTCGTTTCTATGAGGTATTTAGTGGTAACTCTATCATTTTAAGACAGAATATTGAAAATGAAGTTGTACTGCTCACGTCTATACCTTTGAAAAAATTCTGCACTAGGATTTTCTTACCTAACGACAACGCAAAAATGCTCATTCTCGCCATTTTAAACAACATGAAATTACGTACTGAATGTTGTGAGGCAGCGATTGCTGGTAGCTTTTTCGAAATATGTCATTTATACTAAGGTTTCGTAAGTTTTATTGTGCACTTACACAGTTTTTTTAAGAAAACAAATATTTACGTTGTTTGACACATAGGACACTATAAAAAGCTAAACATGATGATACAAATGAATCTATAAACAGTGTCAGCTGTTATTTTGCAGTTTCTGAAGTGTGGCCACCGTTGTAGTTGGTAGAATTAATTCTGTGTTGTTCTCAGCGTAATTCTACGTATGTGAATAGCTACTAGGTAACTAGAAAACAATTTTCCTTCACATCACCAGTAATTTTCTTAGAAGATAGCGTAAGCGATTTTAATTTTAAATGCATACATACGATATCAATACGAAGGTTGCGAGTAAAACACTAAGGTATACTCACACGATAAAATCGTCAGTTAAATTTCGACGTGGGAAGCATGTAAGCTTATTCCTGCACTATTTACAGTTTTCATAAATATTTGGGGAACTGTGCTGAACTTTATTGCATGTGATTAATATGTATGTTTTCGAAATCACGAAGTACTTGTGTTTCGCTTGTGGCATATCAAACAACTGTGTGACGTTATCGCATGAACTGTTATCTGATATTAAATATTGCCTTGATATGTATGGACGTAAATGAACTGCTTGGATATTGATTGTTGTATATCGGTATTGCGGCATAATAAACGCGCACGATGTATAATGTACTGAGTTTTGAAATAAACATTGCGTGTGGTCGTAACTCCGCTTGGCTGGCATTTTTCACTTTCTCACGCTAAATTAACGCGGGGGCTTCTGATAGTCCGGAGTTCTCTGTCAGCACTAAAATCTAACTGTACTATACAGGCTGTTCGGAAGATAACTAGAAATATGAGGTGAATGTTTGGGGAAAATTGTGAGCGACATGTCCACTGGACGTAGCAGAATACGGCACCACAAATAGCTGATTAATAGTTGTGAAGAACTACCATGTTGGAACAGCGCTGGAGTTCCCGCTCTGTATAAAACTGCAGACCGGTGTCAGCGAATCTGTAGTAAATAACCAAACTAACGGCTTAAAAAAATACTTATGTATTTTATTCTGTTAGTTTGACTTATTTTCTCGGCGGAACGGTTGCTCACCAATCAATTATCCAATCATGACACATACCTCATATTTCTTCTTGTCTCTCTTTCTCTCCCTCTCTTTGTGTGTATGTAAATTATACATATATATATATATATATATATATATATATATATATATATATATATATATATATACTATATATACACACATACATAAAACTATGTTGGTATATTCTGATACTGGAAAATACTAATTCAAAATAAGTGATTTTATGTTTGAAGAGGTCTGACCTCTCGGCCACCGTGGCCCCCATTTTATGTCTGAATAAGAGAATTTCTTTGCTTGTAAAAATATGCACTTAAGGACTAATAAACTCGAATTAATTAATTAGAAGACTGTTTACGTCACGTCGACAGTGAAGTCGTTAAAAGAGATCGTAATTTAAATATATTATGAGTTAGTTTCTTAAGTTGTTCAGTATAAGCAGTCTGAATCACTGACGACAGTTACGCAATTATTACTGCCTTGGAACTGCTTGTTTTGTTCGGAGACAGGAAAGAACACATTAACTTGATTTTTGACAATGTGTTTTAAAATTACATCTGGCAATTAATAAAAACATAGTTCTAACTAACAACTTTACATATCCCCAAGTAATAAATATCTTTATAATAATCCATTTTAGTGAAAAAATAAATTTAATGACAACATGTTCCGTTCTTCTTAGTATTACGGGAACCTCTCCTTCAGCCCGCCAGAAGAAAGAAATTGAGGGTGTCTGCTGAGTTATATAAGAGCTGAACAAGGGCTACTCATAAACGCAGCCATGGCCTGAAAGGGATGGTATATTAGGGAGAAGTGAAGTCTAGGGGTGCGTCAAAAACTTCATAATGATCCTAACAGCAACATCGCGGTTCATTTTATCGCGTGTTCCTCTTAAAAGTGTAAGGGAGAGTTGTTTTGGGCACAGGAAGGTGAAGGGAAAGGGGACCTGTGCTGACGGGAACAGAAAGAGGGAGGTAGAGGAAGGTTGGAATCCCGCCCTCCACCGTGACTTAATGCCTCGCAAACTCCCGTTCATTACCTCCGCCCAAGAGCGAACAATAGCGAACACGGGACGCTCCCCTAGCGGCAGACGTAGGAAATACAAGAGCAGCGTGTACACCCGTTTGCTAAACTACGAAGCTGTTTGGTTCTTCGTTGGACAGCTCAGCGAATCATACGTCCATAGCCGAACAGCGAATTCGTTTTTCAAGCTTTCTCGTCAATTGCAGTAACTATACGTGTGTTCTACCTCATTCATGGAGCAGCAAAAGTCTTGCGCCTTACTCCTATAGCTTCGTTATTCACCATCCCTTTCTCATGCACTTCATATTCACGCTTACTTCGTATGATCCTTTCTTCATCTTTGTGTAACATATGGGTAGCTTTCACCCTCCCTGTCTCAATGCTATTTACTTGATGAACAAGGACCGTTATTTTTTTAACCCGAATTCTATACTACTGGGCAGTACTTCACATCTTCTATCTTCTCGTGGCATTATCCTTCATTCTATACTATTCTAACTCGCTTATAAAATCTCCCGATACACATATACATTACATTATAGCGATCGCCTTGATATTAAACCCGTTGTAGTATAATTTAATTTTGTGAAGTTACTTTATGATATCGTTTAATTTTACGATGTACTCAACTAACCATTTAGTGAATTTTATCCCGAGTTAAGAGAGTAAAATGGAATCAATTTAATGCAATTCGGATCCCGGTTCATTTAAATACTCCCGAAGACAAGTCAGTAGTGAAACTGCGATAGTAGTTGTGAGATGAATGGTATCGTGAACGTATTGTCTGGATTAACCGACACGCTTTACGGGAGCTTACATTAACATGCTTTACCACAGTGCATTAATATTTATATCACTGGCTGCCTTCGAAAAATTTCAACCAACTGAATAAGTTATCAATAATGTATCATGGACGCAAAAATGGTGGCGACTAAATAAAACACATATTTATATGACGTATTTAAGAAAGAATTTTTTATTCCTAGCATTTAATTTAAATTATTTTAACATTTCAGGTGGTTGTCTCTAAGTAGTTTACAAGACATTTTTTTTATTTATGTGTTCTTCATAAGCACGAAAGCGTGGTGTAAACTGCAGCCATTGGGAGAAAATCATACTTTAATTCTTTAATTATTTGTCCATATTGAATTTATGAAAGCTGGGATTGAAATTATAATAGCTCATGATTGAGAGAAAATATATGTTCTGCAGTACAAATCCCAGTGAGACATTTCAGTTCGCATGGCGTTAAAAACAGTTTACTAATCGACTACATGTTTACAATCCATGCTCTCAACCTTTAATAAATTATGTTTAATTTTTATTTATTTGAATGTATTTACTGATAAATGGTATAATTTGCTACGTTCACTGGGTCATAAGGCCATGGGTTCAAGACCCAACGAGGTAATGTAAATAGTTTTATGACATTGTAATGATAGTGATACACCTCAGCTAACTAAAAACGTCACTATATTCAGTTGCGTAGCTTACCATTGGAGGAATTTCAAATTTCTGGTAGTGAATACGTAATGCTTGTTGAAGTGAGCGATGGTTCATCTACGACCGTTCTGTCAGTGTTGTTAAGGGCGTTCCAGAAGGAAAAATATATAATTTTGTATTTGTATGAAACTGTGTTAATTTTGTAGACGTTGCTTCGGAGCACATAATCCTATTATAAAATAAATATCTCAGCCTGTTTTCCCATAATGACATATCTAAGTCAAAATTGGCACGATTTTAGTTCATAAACCCCCCGAAAACCAATCAACATAATGAAACGAAATAATTCGCAGTAAAAGTACATATCACAGGCTAGGGCTTTACCTGTATAAAAACCCATTCGATCAATGTTTGTAGTTTTAAAAAATTTCTAAAATTTGAATATATTTTGCTATTTTTAGAAATTCTTTTTAAATAAAAAATATTTTGTATTTGGTTATTACGTATGTAAAGCTCTAGTTAGTGACATGTACTTTTACTGTGAATCATTTACTTTTTTATATGGATTGGTTTTCGAGGGCCGTATGAACTAAAGAGAATCAAATTTTGACTTTGAAATGCCGCTATGCGAAAGCTGGTTAAGGCTCGGTTTTAGTCGCCATATCGAATTTTATAATTTTTCGCTTTTCTAAAATTCTTGTAAGACAAATTTTAAATATGCGATTATACAGCAAATTGTATTTGCATTGCGCTACAGTACAGACATTGCGTTTTAGGTTTTACATATTATTACGCCACAATCTGTGTGGCAATTTATTTTACGTTCATATTTTACCCGACTTATTGTGACATAACTATACATTACTAGCTCTATTGCCATGCTTGTAATGTAGCTCATCGTAAATAAAATTTGCGGTATAGTCGCCGATTTAACATTTTTATTCTCAGACTATCAAAAAAGCGAAAAGTAATAATATTCAACGTGGTGACTGAAACCGAGCCTTAAGCTAATATTTTTGTAAGCGGGTAATGTACTCCTATATAACGTCTACAAAACTAATACAGTTTCATGTAAACACAAAATAATGATTTTCCCCCTCTGGAACGCTCTTAAAGTATAATTTATTGCTGAAAATCCATTCCCCGTAACCCGGACGGCCACGTGTCTTATGGTTCCTGCTCGTTTAAAGCCTATTTTATAATTGTACAACATTACGACCGCTACATTACAAAAATAATAAACGTAAAATTTGTTTAATGATATGTTACTAACAGCTTAGAGACCCTGTGTCTTCATACATGTCTTCCTCTTATTACCCCTTCTCATTCTAACGCTCAGAGTGATGAAAGAGTTAGTAAGAGAGATATACAGCGCTGAGGGGTAGTAATGAGGTTATTACGTAGCGGGAAAGGAATACGTGGTCGAAGCATGCGGGAGTAGCCACAGCCAGCTCGATGACTTGTTTTAACGTCTACCACGTTTCCCACTTGCGAAAATGTGGAACGTAGTGACGTAGACGAGTGCCCTGAGCACTACATAACCGCGGCACCCGACTTAAGGTAGGTAGTCCAGTCCACGGTCGTAGAAGTACAGGTCTGTCTGTCTAACAATGTATTTTGCTTGACCCCCTTGTTGTTTGGCTGCAGTTCACCAAGTTACCGAGAATGTTGTGCGTCTTTGGCGCTGCAATCAGGGCGGTCGGGCTCAAACTCCGCCCACTTTTTTCCCGTGTTTACGTTATAAAGTAAATAAAGATTGTGGGACCAATGCTTTAGGATAGTGAGCGAAGGAAGTACTTCATAAATTGATTTTAAAAAATGCGTTTTTATCACTTGTTTATCTTTATAATGTAAACACTGGTAAAAAGTGGGAGGGAAGTGGGCGGAGTTTGAGCCCGACCGCCCTGATTGCAGCGCCCAAGACACACAACATTCTCGGTAACTTGGCGAACTGCAGCCAAACAACAAGGAGGTCAAGTTTCCAGGCGAGCGTCCAGACCTGTTCTTCTATGGCCGTGGTACAGGCTAACGTCTCACCGACATCGAAGTCATTAGAAACAGAACAACTGGCTCAGAGCACCGCAGGTCGGAACGATCGGTTATGGTCTTTGTCAAGGAACCGCCCCACCATTCGCCTGGAGTGATATTGGGAAACCACGGAAAACCGACATCCGGATCGCCATGCCGGAGACTCGAATCTAGGACCTCCATAATACTGGTGCATTGTTTTACCATAACGCTCTCTCTCGGTTACAGTAAATAAATAAGGCTGGAGCATTTGCATGATACAAAGGAAAAGGGTACGTGAGTGGGTGAAGTGTTTTGGGCGGGGAATTGTCGTACGGTCCGACCTGAACCACACGGGTCATAGATGATTTCACAGGTTTCATACCTACAGTTCTATTAACGCGTATACTATTGTAAAATATCCGTATTTATACATTCAGCAAACAAATATTATAGGCCAACGGATTAAAACTATAAAAAGCATTGCATACGGGTCATCAAATGAACAGGATGTTTTCATAATGACACGTCAAAATTTGAAGGATGATATACAAGAATTAAAAAAGATTAAGAACATGGGGAATTAAGAGCCGAAAATATCGCAATTAAAAGTATTGGTGACAAAATGGTGGCAAAGAAAATTGTCATCAGAAAGCGGCCAGCGTAGTTAAAGGCATTGCGACAGAACCTCTTGCGAAATTGTCATGCTTGCATCGATGCTGGGGACAGCCATAACAGACATCACCTATAAAACGTTTGCATCTCATGGTACGTGGTAATTATGCTGTCAATAAAAGCAATACAAAATTTTCCAAAATTGCTTTCCCGCGCTTTTTGCTATAGCTTAACTGAGACTCTTCCGACTCAAGAGATCTTAGCTTAGCTTGTTTTGCTTTTTTTTTTGTCTATCATCCCCCAAAGTTTGACTTATCATAACGAAAGCATCCTTCATAAAATTAATATTACATAAACGATATCGTTATCATAAAACATACTAGGACATAATACAAAATAACAACACTTCGTATTGAAAGTATGTTTATTGAATCAGCAGTACATGACCACATCACCAAAAAAACAATTTTAACACATATCACATTCTTGAAGAAAATGTAAGTTCAAACTTCATAAAATTAATATTACATAAACGATATCGTTATCATAAAACATACTATGACACAATACAAAATAACAACACTTCATATTGAAAGAATGTTTATTGAATCAGCAGTACATGACCACATCACCAAAAAAATCAATTTTAACACATATCACATTCTTGAAGAAAATGTAAGTTTCAAAATTCCTAAAATGGTTACCTGCGCTGTGCCAGTTATTAAACATTGCAAAAACAAATAAAAACTGAACGCCTTTTATAAGTCACTATATGGTCACAATAACTCCGTTTCGATGACTTGGTTTTGAAATGATCAATCCAGTATTTATCTATCGCATGCTTAACTTTCTATTTTGGCGTGGAAAGACAATTCATCATCAAGAAAGCGAAAGTTCTTCCTATGTTATGAACATTTTTCTTGGACTGAGAGAACTTTTAAAAACGTTAATAAATTGTACATCAATAATTATTAATCAGTTAACGGAATGCTAAAACAATAAGATCATAGAAACTATTAAAATTCATATTGAGATTACACTAATAAGCCACTTCTACAGTTGGAACATCAACATCAAATGCATATTGACGCCTAATATGTACTCCTACAACACGTTATCTTAAAGAAAACAATTTTCAAAGCAGGGATGATCTTCTTGTTAGTTCAAGCATAAAAAAGTCACGCCAAGACAAAAGGAAACAGATCCGGTCCTTAATGTAGCATTACGTTGTAATTCCAAAGTTTATCCCTCCCGGAGCGCCATCTAATTAAGAACAGTACGCAGCAGATAAGTAGCAGCCCCTCGAGATGCGAGCCAGCATCCTTGGCAGGTCCCAACAAGCCTACGAGGCCGGTCGCACTCTGTCTGGAACGGTGGCACGCCTGTTCTACCCACGCTTCGTACGACTATCTCGTCTACTAGGTCGCTCGCACACTATGAATTGATGCTCATGTTTGCATCTTACCCTCAAGACCAATTAATCGTAACTATGCACTTAGCAAATGGCTACTCATTGTGTAAATTCCTTTACTTAATGTCACATTTCCGGTATTTTTTAATATTTTCTATCCGAAAGAGATTAAAAATGTACCACCTCATGGTAGTAAAATGCATCCAAACGATGACTGTTATCATTTCACAGTACCGGTACCTTAAAAGACAAATATTTCTGAATTGGAAGCAGTAATAGCCATTTGGGTAGTTAACTAAGCCAAGTAATCTTAACTTAATGATGTTTACACACATAACACAACACATTAAAGTAGTTTCAGAAATATTTAACAACAGTGAGTAGGCAGTGCCTTATTTTATGCAGCCAGTACTAAGCTATTGTTAAGCTGGTAACATTATTGCAAGAATTGTTTTAGCAAGCCGAGATATTATTTAAATTAATTTTATCAGTACCTTAAACTTTTAACTATTGAGGAACAACATGTTACTTGAATAAATTAAAACGCACACTACTCACTCTCCAGTTGTAAAATATTTCTGAAACTACTTTAATACGTTGTCGGTATGTAACAATAACCTAAATGAAGTTTTACTCGACAGTTTGCACACACTTACATGTATCCTCCCGATTTGAACAGATTTCGACTTTAGGGCTGTGTTATGAAACCCGTCCAAGTTTCGTGGTATTTGACTGCCATGGGATGTTGATTTTCTTTATCGCTTTCAGATAAAAATAAAGAAATAGCTGGAAGCATTGCCGTAAGTATATTTGTATGCTACTCCACATTAATATTGCGCAAAAAATTTTCGAATGCAAGGAATTTTAGAAGAAAAGTTATTGGTCACATCAAAATAAATTTTAAAATCTATATGAACCAAGTGTTTATTTTGCAACAAGTCGATGATAATCAAGGCCTACTGACCGAATTTTGAAAGTTTCTCGAACACTTGTGATAATACATGCGCAAATTTAAGTCAGTATTTTAAGCGCAATCGGAGGCAACTCTTGAGAAGTTATAATATACTTAAAACATTGTAGCATTAAAGTGGCGGACGTTGCTGTGGGCCTGCGGGTTTTCTCGGAGAGTTCCCGTTTCCCCCACCTTTCTCATTCCGTCGCTGCTCCACAATCACCTCTCCTCACCTCGTCCATTCTTCGGGTCAGACGGGCGACAGGTATGTCTCGCTAGTCGAGCAGCCGACCCAACCTTCACCCCGGCCTACTCGCATATTCAATGTGCCGAAGGCTACGTAGTATGTTTCCAGCAGTAACTTTAAAGTCTGCTGAATATATGTCGTTCGGGATAAATTGAGCACTAAAAATTTTATCTTTGAAAAATATTATTAGCCGTTACTGCACATAATTCAACATAAACTATAGTTCCCTTACTGCTTGTACTGTTACCAACGAAATTACCTAATATAGTTCCGTATATTTTCATATATAAATTCAACAATACTGAAATAAAATCAACCAAAATCGACGTAATGTTTTTTATATAATTAATAGACTATCTTATTATCAAACTGTATCGATTCACACTGACTGCACATTTCATCTTACACGCGGAAACATCAAGTGACGTGTCCAGAGATGTTAGACATTTCTCGGTGTCAGCCGTTACGCGCGGAAAAATACGAATTGGCTGAAACAGAACTTATCAGGGCTTTTTTGAGTGCTCACTGTATCCCGAATCGCCTATACCAGTGATTTGGGACTAGTTTCGATCAACCTTCCGATAAACTGCCCAAGGGGATAGTAGCTCGATTCCCGGATTTTTTTTCTTTTTCTCTTTCAGCCTTCAATGGGTTGTAAAAAAACACATCACAGTGTCCGCAGTTCGTCATTGCTTTTGAAGCGTTGTCCTCCCAGCCACTTATTGTCGCAGACATGTTGACCTACCCGTCACAACGCTTGGACTGATATATTGGTTTGGCCGCTGAACATAGATGTAGGGAAGAGGGTAAACATTAGTGCTGTGTTGCGAATCTCTGTCTATCGCTTCATGGACATCCCATGACGAAACGAAACTGTAATCATAACATATTATTCCCTTCGTACGCGTACCACGCCCAAAATGTTTGAAGGTTCGGTACACAGGTGGCAACTTACTGTACTTTGCATGGGGTATTGGAGAGCTGGTGCACCGTTACAATTGTCTCATCTGCGTGGTGATTATGTTGAAATGTAGATGGAAGGTGTGCGTATCGTATGACAATACAAGCATTTCTCAATTAGTTCCCGTTTTTTACAACCCTTCGGAGGTTGAAAATAATATATATATATATATATATATATATATATATATATATATATATATATATGTATATATATATATATATATAAACATATTCCTTGTATATTACTCTACTTAGTTTCATACATAAAATATAATATTTATTAATGACAAATACTCTATAAATTCATACGAATGCTTTCAAAGTTATCTCTTCTGTGCGATAATGTATTACTTTATAAAATAATTATAACCTACCATTCTTTCTGACATAGCAGTTACTTTCTAAGTTACAGTAATTAATAAAATTTAACAAATGATAGTGAACGGCAAGTGACAAGAGAGCATTAATTAATAACATATTTTCAGCCAAACAAATGAATTAAATAAAAAACTAATGAAAACGTTACTTTCTTTATTCTTTCCTCAGTAACCATTCTTACAAGAAGTTTACAGAAGTCTTGATCAAACAATTTAATCACTTTTTTTAAATAACCAAAAGAATTTAATTGTTTGCGTAATGTAAAATACAATGCAATTTATATTACTTCCATTTTATATGGTTTATACATTTTTAGAGTGACTGTCCTGACACAGAACCATTCTTTTTTCGCATCTTATAGTGTGATTATGTTGTGCACAAGCATCAAACGTTTGACTGTAAAACTTATCATACTTTGACAATACGAGATTGAAATTTATTCAGGTTCTTAAATAAAGAACTTTTTAAAAGATATAATTAATGGAAAAAATAATTATAAAAACCTTATGTAACGTTCTGTTACAGTTAAAAGAACATAAAAATAAAATGTGTTACTCAAATTCGTTAGAATATTTGACCATGTAGTTGCCAGATAAGAGTTATTTTCGTAGCAAAATGTAACCAATGCCCAGACGATTTTGCACAATTATCATTGTTGGTGCCTTCCATCTTTGAAAACGACAGTGTGCACTGATGGCGTTAGTCGCGCTCAAATTTTGCATAAGTCTTAACGTAATCCTAATCTTTTCTACAAAATAATTTATAAGTATAGTCATATTTCATTCACACAAGCAATATTTCGGGCAGAAAATTTAGTGTAAAAGGAAAGTTATGACATCGTACGTGTGTTTGTTTTAACATATTCGCAGCGTTAACTAATTTTAAGTTACGAAACCATCAAAATAGTGAATTTACTCTTTTACTATTTAATTAAATTATTCTACTTCATGTAGTTTACATAACGGATACGCGAAGTCACCTGAAGTGGATTAAGTCAAATATTGAGGGCAAAGATTCAAATGTTACGTATTTACTGACAATTTTAACTTATTTGATTTCTCTATGCTTATGTAGCACCGCATTTCAGCTTTCTGTGAGCTTTTATATAACGGTATTTGGGCAAGCAGCATGAAAAGAGATATATTTATCTCCTCTTAGACACTCTTATTTGCGTTTGTTAAACAGCAGATTCACTTTATTACATATTTCCACATTGACGAATGTACACCACGTGTGTTTATTTTAGAAGGAATATTTTATATATGTCTGGCGCATAATGAATAGACGTTTCTCCATACGTTTACTCTTGAAAACACGTTATGGCGTGTTCAAGAAAAGAAGGGCGTAGCTCACGAACTCCTCGCGTTAATTACATCAGTAACATATTAATATTTATATGACTGTAACGGTTGCATCCTGATTCAGCAAGCTTATGTCGTAATACTCGATCATCATGAGATTAAAACGTATTCGTTCAAATGCTACTTGTACAGTACTTTCTGTTCTGTACTAAAAATGTGGTCAGCAACTAGTCAAAGCAGGATGATTGTAAAGAAAATTATAAATGCGATTACTTTTATTTTTAAAGACTATCTTGTTCAGGACTGCATTAGTAAAACAGCGGACTTATAAAACTCAATTGGAGTAGTGTATTTTATTCCTGCCGCCCAGGGGTGGATATGGGGCGAGCAGGGGGGCAGACTGCCCCGGGCGCCTGGTTAGAGGAGGCGCTGGTGGTGCCATATAATGTTATAAATACAGTATTTATAATTAGAATGCGCACTTAAAATACTGCTAATGGCAGCTAGTATGTACAGGTTATATGTATTTCTATTAAAATTTTATACTGTTATTTACGAGCGCAAAACAATGTACGCAAGATACGTTTGTTGCTGTTGGGTTGATTGGTCTGATGGAATAAGAGGGTTGAAACGAGGGGGGAGCAAATCACACATAGCCTATTGCCCCGCCGGAAAGAAAGCCTGGATCCGTCCCTGCCGCCTATCTAAAGGGTGGTTGTTTTCGCGTATAGATTTGTTTAAATGGTTATGAAAATTCTTTGAAATTAAGATACTGGAGAACATTCCATAAACAACAAATGTAGTTAGGTAAATGTTTTTAGTTTTACTACTAGTGTTGATAATTTGTGAGCTGAAATTAACTTTACCATATTATGTGAATTTAAAAAATCCCGTATATTAAGGCCAATTGCAACATAATAAATTTTTTCATGTTTCCCGCCCTTTTTTTCTTTACTCCCTCCCCCTTCTCCCCCCATCACTCCCTCCCTCTCTCTCTTTCTCTCTCTCTCTCTCTCTCTCTCTCTTTGAAATACTCGGGCGCGTTTGAACACACGACAACTTACAATGAATAGAACACAAACTTCAATGTGGTATGCAGATGCCCCGCTGTCTAGAAAATGCATACGCTCTGCCTCAAACTGTACTCTTTACAAAATTCAACACACATATTACAAATGCCATCTCGGTACAGAATATGAACTCCACAGCAATTACTAGCTGTACGCAACGTGCAGCAGAAAAACACCAGTAAAGAGCTCAAACTAATGCAGATAAGACGGCGAATACAAAACAGCTAAAAACTTTTTTTCGATAACAGGACGGGCGCGTACAATAGCAATTTACAAAAGCATCACACAACGCGGTCCAGACAAAAGCGGATGTACGTACATAGCCGGGCGCAGAGCCAATAACCGCCCATTTGGGGCTCGTAGGATCCCACAGATACTCGATAACAACCTTCGCACGTTGCATCTGATTACAAAGTTAAATACTAACGTGAACGATAAAAACCTCTCAACACAAACACAACTATAGTACGACAATGTTTCCCCAGTCGGCGCACAACTATTGCAGCCGAGTACAAGCGACACCGGCCAGAAAAGTATTTTTAATCATTCTACATAAACGTCACAACACTACAAACAACTGAAAACGACCGAAATTTCTTACTGGTTAAAAAGTATTAAAAACTGGAACCTAAAAAATGGCTACCTACAAAGCTCAAAGCCACAGAGTTTTAAATAGGGAATCAACTAACAATTTCTCAACGGACATATTTGAAATATATATTTTCTAAACTAAATGCAGTCTAAGTGAATTTTATGGAAAAGTTTTTCTGTATTAAAAACTTTGCGATTATTAATTTTTAACATTTGTTAACAAAAAGGAATTACTTTTTTAATCCGTTGCCTGTAACATATATCTCTGAAATGGTCCGTCCACTTGGCTAAGCTGTTGTAGATACTGGCCAGTCGACCAAGGGTCCAGGGTTCGAGTCCCGGCAAGGGAGGAAAATTTACACTTTCATCCCCTAGTTCAGGACTGGGTGCTGTTTTTTCCTCCTCAACCCACCGAAATGTCACCCTCGCCTAGTCGCGCATCAGAGGATTCAAATAAACACACACGAACCCCCCCCCCAGGCTATGAAAAGGTTAATGTTCTTTACCAATATTAAATCAGTGATTGCAAATTAGTAAGGCAGAGCCGTAAATATTTAAGCCTTAGTGGCCTTGAACACGGATATCGGCATGTCTATCGGGATATGATATACTGCCCTCGGGTACGCTGTTCATATGAAGACCTTTGCTAAATACCTGTTCTCCAGTCACTTCTGAGACGTGAGTTACATTAAAGAAATATTAGCGGTTTGAAGTAATTTCATAGTTTTTATTGAGAAATATATAGTGAATATAATGACCTATAACAACTGGAAGTTATGCAAACAATTATTGTATAGTTATGACTAGTAGCAATTATTAAACGACCAAAATATTAATATGTGATCAATATTACACTGCAGTTGAACCGGAAATAGGTGAAGTTATGGTGCAGTGCGAAGGTAGAGACATTGTAAACTGTCATTAGAACATCATGCAATGCAATTATTTGTACGTTCAGCACATATAAGTTTATAATAACCATGACTGATTTATTCATATTGTTTGCAATGGCAAAATAAATTTATTTCTGTAAGAAAGAACACACAAAAAATTTTATAAAATCGTCGTTAAAAGTGGTGCATATAATTAATACTTCATGAAAACTAATGCATATATATGTATATATATATATTATATACAAAAAAACTGAAACAAATATAACTATATTAATTTATTGTGTAAGAGCATTAATATTAGGCTGTAATTATTGAGTGTATATATTCGAGTAATAGAATGGAAAAAAGAAGAAATAATAACTTCTTTATAAAAATACATGCAATCATTTTTAAAAATAAAAATGTTATTTTTTATTTTTATTTAATTGACTCAATCATTTCTATATAACTTGACAATGCCATGGGTGAACATTTTCAACACTTTAGAGCTTATGATATATCACGAATTTTTTTTGTGCCACTATACTCTTGAAAACACTGTGGTGTCTTGCGTCATGCATGATTGGGTGTTATACGTCTGACACAATGTAGCTGTCTGCAGACCAATAACAGGCATCAGATATTACAATATCAGGGTTCTAATTGGCTCGATCAAATAGGGTAACAGCTCCAAGTACAAACGAAAGCCGCTCATATTTTCATAGGCTGAACGTACGTTGAAACCCAGCAGTCAAGTATTTCTGCGATAAATCATCATCCCTAAGAATAGTTAAACTATGTATTCCTGTGTTCATCAAAAATGTTAATAAATATAAACTCCATGTGAAAACAACTGCGCTTAAATCTGAAGCCAAAGAAATATTTTGATTGTTCGCTTGTCTGTTTGTGTGTATTCGCTGGTTTTCTGTGACATACCGTTTGTTGCAATGGCATATGTCCAAAATTCTTCCCTGCGTCATAACGTGCTCCAATTTAAAGAATCATTTAAAAATAACACTGAAATTCTGATCTCTCAAAATTAATACAATTTCAGATAGAGCTACATGAGAATTTGGGACTTACGTATAAAAATTCGATAAAGTGTTATAGAGTTCGAGATTTTACAACTCAAATATACAAAGTGTCTGTCTTAATTTAGTGATTTTCGCTTTCCTGTCACAACAGATATTTTTTAAGGCCCCGTTTTCTAAATCACCTTACGTTTTACTTTTATAGCCCTAAATTCATATTTCTAAACGTTTAAATATTATCAAATACACGATAATTTGCTACAAATGACCAGAGAAACAGGCATATGATTTCATTTTACGATTGAAATGCAAACAGCAAACCAATTCACGTGGTATGTGTTTAGTTCCCATTTAACTAATATATAAGCTTCAATTAAACCTAAAACCTGAGTAGAAATTATTGGAAGCGTAAACAGTTACACAGAAACAATTCTAGTTTTGATTAATGAAATTTAATGTTTCTGTTATATTTTTGTTTCGTTATTAATTTTAACTTCTGTTTTCTATGTATTATGTACAATAGAGTGAACAAGTTTACATCCTGAAATAAAAATTGTTTTGATTGTACTCAGTACGAGGCCTCTTTTAACAGAGATTGTGCTACACCAAAAAAATATAAGTTCCAACAAAAAATAAGACAACTCGACAAAATACCAATAAACAAAACAAAGAAGATACTTTGTAAGTGGCTAAGAGACAGCTCAGGTATTTCGCTCGTAACAGTATGCTTACTGACGATTTTATCAAAAAGTAATTTCTCAAAAATTCCTGCCTCCATTATACCACACAAAAGTCTATTAAATATGTCCTTGAAGGGCAACTCCCTGCGAATTCTCAACACCATTGGTAAAATGAAGTTTATTTTCATTGTACTGAATTTAGGTTTCAATGAATTATAGTACAAGACATTCACATGGTATTGCGATACAGCGTCAGTGTTAATTATACTGATATTCCGATGGTAAATTACATCATGTAAAGCAGAGTCTAAGTCATCCAGTATTACCAAATTCCTAAATAAAGTCAAGGTTGTGGGATCAGTTAAATCTATTTCCGACAATACTTTGTCCATTCGTTCCACAAGTTCTTCGTTGTCGAATACATGTGGAGGTGTTATAAATCCGATAAATACTGAATTTTTTTCTAAATCATCCAAAGTTTCCATTTCAGGGTAATGCCGTGGAATTGTCAAGTAACTGGTGATCAAACCAGTGTAGGAATTATTCATTATAAGACTAAATATTACAACACATATCAGGAACAATCTCAGAGCAGTACAGTGATGTTTAAATATGGACCCACCTACAAGAAACATACGCAGAATCTCCAGTATGGTAAATTGTCCGGGCGATGCGTGAATCTCAAAATGTACAAAAAATCTGCTGATTACAACGAGGAAAATAAACGTAGATACATACATTGCCCAAGTATATGTGGTGAACGGGTGGATAAGATTCATCCAGACTGGTATCTGAAGTGCCTTAGGTATAGTGAGTGCAACTCTATCGTAAAAGAATGGGTACGTTGACTTGTGATTCATTACGTTCGTTACGTAGAATAAACCAAACGTGATGTCTGGTTCGTTGTATGTAATATTTATCCCACGAAATGAGGTTTTTTCAACAAATTCAAAATTAATGTGGAACTGAATACATTTTATAATCTCAACAACTCGGCCGTTAGAAACGATATTACGATCTTTGTCCGTCTCTCGGAATGAGAATGGTGGAACCTTGTATACATACACTGTTGCTGGATATTTGTGAACGTTTGAATACTTATTCTGTAGAATAACGTTATTATTGCCAGGCAAAGCAATTCTTTTTACTAAACTGCGATTGTAAAACGGATAGTATGTTATTAAACTGATATCAGTGGGCATTTTGTAACTTTGCAAGCACAGTAACATAACATTTAAAATCTCAAATTTTTCCCAGTAGTATTTGAGTAGTCTTTTAGCATATTCGTCATCTACTCTTGTTTTACCCATCGACAACAGCACATAGAATGCTCGTGTATTCCAGCAGTCTCTCCGAGAATGATGCAGCAGGGAATCAAGGAATATGTCGTCATCTTCGTCGTTTGAAAAGATAATAAATCCGACACTCTCACAAACGAGAGCTTCGTTATGACTCTGAACTGAACTTCTTGAAGATCCATCTCTGACTTGATCCAACAACCTCATTACATAAAGAGCGCCGGTAATTTTTGACTGGAATCCTTTAATGATGAAATCTGTTTGTGGGACTATACTTGTGGGTAAAACAGCCAGTAAACTGTAGTCTGGGTCTTTTGACTTAAACGGATACGTAGTTGCTTCTGTAACACGATGCAATTGGTCTATAGTTGGTACTTCAGTAGACTTTTTCCTTTTAAGAGAGGTGCATGACGAACAGCATATAATGATTGACGTAAACATGACTTTCTTCAATACTGGTAATTCATCCATTTCCCTGCAACAATACCACATGCATATGATTGCTACATTACGTAAACATTTAGTATTTTATTCTCTACGGCTAAACTAAAACGTAGTGAAATAAAAATAGCCAACAGCTATTTAACAGCTATTCTTTTAAAATACAACTTAGATATTTCTTGAGGTATTACTCTAAACTTGAGTACTTAAATCTTCTTAAACACAGTTCCCTTGTAGTATTCTGATCCTAGTTCATTAAACTGTTTCAGCTCATTTTAAATGTCAAAAGCGGCAAAGTTTTGGCGGAGGGCGTATTTTCTTGTGAGCTTACTGCAACTAGTAACTGTTAAAATTAAAATTAACTACACAGATTGCAAATACACGCAATCTTCTACAGAATAATACTAAAACTATATCCTTGTTCCTTTTTTTAAGTTTTGTGAGTTATCTGTAGGAGAATATAATAAACTAAGTGTTTTATAGACTAAAATACACTCGGAAGTTCTAAAGAGTAAGTTATGATCATAAATAAAATGTTCTGATAAATTTAAAATTTAGAAGACCTAATTTATAACCTACTGCTCAGGTATGCATACTCCCATGGATTGCTTTGATTCAACGATAGACTGCACAATTAGGACTTACAGTATACTGGAGCCAACGAATTAAACAAGTTTCAAGGATTCGCCTGATAAACTTGTAAAAAAACTCATAACATTAAATTAACGAACTCCAATCGTCCTTCACATTTCACATCCACTTATTTCCAAAATATATCCAGTAGCATTAATATAAAAAATTAGTATATAGGAACAAAATTTCGTAATTCAAGGGCTTTAGAGCAAGTTTCTGAAGAAAAAAAATTTAACTCGATTGCAATTTTGCGTTAAAATTGTCAAAAAAACTAGCTAACTTTTCTTGGTGCCAGTTGTCAGCAACCAAATTTTGTGTGAGTTCATACTAACTATTTATTAGGAACCCCCCACCCACACACACACATACACACTCACAAACCATACACATACCTACCCAAAGACACACCAACACACATACACTTACACCTGCACACACACATACCTATAACATTAATATTAGAAATATTTTATTTTATTCAATTAAAGAAACCTCAACACTTGAAGGTTTTCAGCTACTGATGGAATCAATCTAAGTATTTGTCGATTAGTGTAATAAATTGTAGAGTGTAAATTCTAAGTGATCTAAATACCAAAAATATGCTTTCGAGTAAAAGATAAAAGTAGCGATGCAAGACTGAGTGAGATATGTTTAGTCAGCGCTCAACATCGAGGTCTTTAGCGCTGGTGAAGGGTGACATGAGGTGAGCATGGAGCAGCGCCGGAATGAAAGAGCGGGGTGAACGGGAGATCTCCGAGAAAACCAACCGACCAGCGGCATCGTCCGACACGACTCCCACATGCGAAAATCCGCGGACCGATTCCTCCGGAAATCGAAACCCGGATCGCCTTGGTGGGAGGCGAGAGATCTGACCTCTCGGCCACCGCGGTCCAGTACCTGCTTAGAATTTCCGCGTTTAACGTAAGGGAACAGTGGAGCGTTACTGTCCAGAATACTGCGCTAAACCAGAAGCATATCGCATCTATTCACAGCACGCCAAACTGGCGTGCAAGGTATCCGTAGTACTTTAAACAGTGACAATAGAATTTTATTTTTTGGACAGTATGAAGGCAGTAAAGGCCAACGCACGCACTTCGTTTTGCACTTTACGAATTCAGGTGGTGTCTTCTGAGTTTCAGCAGTTTAAAAAACGCGGTTGTTAACCATTTTTAAAGGCCCGAATATCATGTTTCTAAAGATTGTGCTGAAATTTTAAAATTATAGAAGTGTATTTTCAAGTGTGTGTTCTTTCCGTAGATAAACGTAATATGAATTAGCCAAGCGGTTTCACATAAAAAAGAATACGCGTGACACGCTACAGCACTATCCATGCACCAGGCGAGAATGTATCTTAGTAAATTGTGTGTGTGTGTTAACATATCAACAAGTAAGATTAACTTGGCTAAGTTAGTTACACATAGGCTACTGATATGTATCTTCCGAATTTCAACAAATTTCAACTCTTAGGGCGCTTGCTACGCTTCGGCGGCTACAACTGTTCGGCCCACGTTGCGGCGACAAATGCAACACTTTAGCCCTCCTGGACCGTCATGTACATAGTTGGGTTTGGAGAATAAACAGAGGTCTCCTGACCCACTCCACTGCAACCACTCCAACCTTCATCGGCATCACTGTAGCTTATCGTGAAAATTTAAACTGTTCCAGGTCATTGACTCAGGGGTTTTCCAACCATAAAGTGAACTTGCATTCCCGAAAACATTTAGTTTTATTTATCTTTACGTTACACTGAAATCGAAATTTCCATCCATTACTGTGGACCCGGTTTACTGAAAAATGTCAGTACAAAAATGCAACACCAGTCCACGAGGATAGACAAAGATGAAACTATATTGTACCTCACGGCCTACGCATATGGGCAGGAAAATTTGCTAGAATCCAGAAGGTTGTCCGAAAACGGATTGATTAAGAAAAAAGGCCAAGTTGCTGCCCATACAAGCTAAATTTGCCACCCCCGAACTATTTCATAACAAACTGGGGCCGCCGCCCCTTAGCGTGACCATACTCGCTGGTGTCTTGAATACTGGTGGAGAACTACAATATCGGAAAAATAAAACTTGGGCCGACCGCCCCACATATGACTGCTGTCTTCAATGTCTCGATACTTTGTGTAAATGGCGGAGAAAAAACTCTCTAGAAGGGGTCACACACGCCACCCTAGGCCGCGCGCCTATTGGCGGCCTGACGTCACGTGACCACAAAAACCACCAAACCCCCCGCCCTAGAGCCTAATGAACAAACAACTGCGTAAGAGACGGTAACGACGCGAAAAATGACCGGAAATAAACCAGAACATACCACACAGCTACTGTTACCCCCGCCCCAGGCCAATTAGCCATAATATTGCTGAGTATACAGTAACTGAATTCTAGATTATTCTACAACTCGCGACTGCGTTTCTATACCTTCCTCTACCAAAAACTGAAGCCGCTAATAAGGAAATTTTAATTAAGTACAATATTACTGAATAAGAAATTACAATACCTGCATAAAACAAAATATAAAACAAAAACATAACCCTGCAATATTACACGCTGTATTATGGAAACCGCCATAGTTTGGATTGCGAGATGGTACTTTTGTTAACCACGTTTCTATAAAGAATAAAAAATCGTTATTATGGCTTTTAACACGTTTTAGGGAAAGAGCTGTAATATTTCCATCTACGTTTGGTCCATGTTTAGTACATTCATCACAGGAATTACCTCATGTTGATTAATTAGTCAACACTAGAAGGGCAATATGTTTGTCTACTCTAAGAATAATAGTGATTAAATTTTAACTCTAATGCCTTTCCTACAGGTATGTTGGCTGCCTCCTTCATCGCTAACCATCCACTATAACAAATAAACGATGTAAGGTTATGTTATGTTGTGTGCATTGTTACCATGACGAAAATAACTTGCATGACGTTATGAAACAGTATCCGTAGTGGAGACGGCGATGTAATCGCCGCGTTCCAAACTTAATGTAGTTTCACTGTTCGCATGACTAGGCGCTGTGACGATTTATCTCACCAACAAACACGAATCTTATAAACAGTGATAAGAAGTGTCACAGGTTGCATACTGTTAGAAATTATCGGTGTGTTACATGATACTATTATATATTAATAGTAATGTTCTTATATGATTGAAACTGGGTTCCTCCACTCGTTCGAACGCCGAGCGCGTGAAAGTGGAGAATGAAGATCCTTATTTGACAAAGCTACAATGTAGATTCCATAAAGTGAACCTAAAGAATGAATACTTTGTTTTAAGTGAAAATTTTAAATTATTTTGCTACTACTACATTCATTTCGCTCAGAATATACGTACGACTATACTTTTTAACAGTTACAATACTTGCCAATTAGCTGTCGTTTAACTCATCAAAAATTCTGCGTAGTGAAGCCAGAAAAATTCGCATGAATCTAAATTTTAACATATTTACATTTATTATAATTTACGATTTTTTTTCTAAACGTGTCCTTCCAGAATCACTTGTGGGACCAATCAAAGTGGAACGTACTCATGTAAATACTAAAAAGTAATAATTTTAGCATTCACCTGAGTACGTTCAAATAAGTTTCTGATTCCATCGGTACATAAATGAGGTCATCATTTTAACGCGAGTAGTATGATTATGTTCCTTCTGGCACATGGAGCCGGTGTGAGGCGCCCCCCGCCATGTTGTGACGTCACGTCCCCGGCCGCCATGTTGGATGACAGTGACCTTGACCTTGCACTTTAACCTTGACCTTGACCTTGACCTTGAGTGTCAAATTACCAAAATTTTCCAAAATTTCGAAAATTTCAAAAAAATTTAAAAAAATTCAAAATTTTCAAAAAATTTCGAAAAAAATATTACCACCATTTTGTTTCCGAGCACCATCTTGTTTCCGGCCGCCATCTTGGTGTTTCTTCCAAAAAAATTTCGATTTCGCATTCTATAATAACCCCGCACATATTTAATAAAAAACTTTTTAATAAAAAACTATTTAATAAAAAATCTATTTAATAAAATTTTTTAAATAAAAATCCTTTAATTAAATCAACTACCGACACGTCTTACCCGGACGAGCTCCATCGACACACTGACGCCCCCCACCACTTTTTACATGTATATATTAACTTATCCCCCCTCCCCCCTACAATATTCATTCCTTTAATTTAATTGGCTGTTAGTCACGTGATGATTTCCCCCCTACTTTCCCCTCTCACCGTCTCGTGTTAT